>JAUZND010019961.1:0-25842 GCA_034780555.1 Coelogynopora nodosa | reverse complement strand
GAAAATGTTTTAATAAAAAGTATAAATTTCACGAAATAAATGATCAAATGTGTTTAAAATTGAAAATGTTTTAATAATTTCACGAAATAATCATCTCTCAAATTCATTTAAAATTTACGTGAAAAAATAATTTAAACTTTTAGATTTCGTCCAACATATTTAGACCTTTGACTTGTTCGGAATCTCCTGATTTCGATCCAGATGAAGATGACCCTAATCTAGATGCCGCATGGCCTCATCTTCAAGTAAATTATTAATTTGTATAAATTCTTATTTGTGTACATTTTTAGACCACTTACGAATTTTTGCTCCGATTTTTAGAATGTAGTGATTTTCAGCCATCCGTAGCTAAAAAAAATTTTGATTTAAAATTCATAATCAACGTAATTTTTACTATAAATTCCAAAATACAAAATTACCAAATTATTTCAGCTCATGGACCTTTTTAATACTGAAGATCCTCGAGAAAGAGAGTTTTTAAAAACTGTGTTACATAGATTATACGGCAAGTTTCTCAGTCTCAGGTCATATATCAGAAAGCAAGTCAATTACACATTTTTAAAGTATATATATAATATATGCTATAAATTAAAAAAAATTTAATTAGATTCGTGTATGAAAATGAAAAGTTTAACGGAATAAGTGAACTATTGGAAATTTTGGGAAGGTTCTTATATTGTTTTAAAATATATATAATTTTATAAATAGTATAATAAACGGATTCGCATTACCTCTAAAAATGGAACATCAAACTTTTCTTTACAAAATCCTCATACCTCTGCACAAAGCTCGCGGATTAAATGCTTTCCATCCTCAAGTAATTTTATTTTTTAAAATAATATGAATACTTTTATTTAGCTAACATATTGCATTGTTCAATTTATTGAAAAAGACGCCACTCTTTTTCGATCGGTTTTTAATTAAAAAAATAACAAATTTATAAATGTAAAACTTGTAGGTTATCGAAGCAATTTTAAAAATCTGGCCCAAAACAAACAGTAGCAAAGAAGTAATGTTTCTGAGCGAACTGGAAGAAATCATTGACGTTATCGAACCATCTGAATTTAAACAATGTTCGTCAATCCTCTTTAGACAAATTGCCAAATGTATTTCGAGCTACCATTTTCAAGTGGCCGAAAGAGCACTCAATCTTTGGCAAAATGAATACCTAGTATCTCTGATCGAGGAAAATGTTGATGATATTTTACCCATTGTATTTCCCTCCATTTATAAAATATCAAAAGATCATTGGAATCAGACAATAGTATTGTTGGTTTACAATGTCCAAAAGACATTCATGGACATGAATAAACGAATGTATGACCAACTTTCTGCAAATTACAAAACTGACATTTTAAAGTAATTTTTCTAAAATATTAATATTTAAATATTAAAAAATTCAGAGAGAAAAAAAAGGAAAAGGAAAGAAAGGAACTGTGGATGCGATTAAACAACATGAAAATTCAACAATAATACCAAACAATTGAAAACTTGAAAATATTAAATTTTAATAAGATACACAGTAAAGAAAATGATTCTTAAATAGAATCGTATTCACAATTTCAATTTGTTTGCAATGTTTGAAGCGACATTTTTGAATCCTATAGAAGTACCAGATATCCGTTTAAACCGTACTCCGTTCATTGACAGACGGGGTAATTTACAAACTTCCATTTCCCATTGAACCAAAGTACCAATTTTACAGTCTCCGGAGCGGCACAGAAGGAGGTATTTTTCAATTTGCTGGTACGTGCATTTTTCTACATCCAAAACCCTTCTAATCTCGGCCAACATGTAATTTGGAGGTTTGTTTGAAGTAGTTTTCATGCTCCAAGTGAATCTGAGAGAGCGAGGCTTTACATTGTCGTCAAAAGAGGGGTTGTAGTTTGATACAATTGTCTGGTTCATTGATTGTGTTAGTTCTATAGAGGCACACGTTGCTTGTGGTTTTTTAGAAAACTCACTATTTTGATATGTGGACGGTTCTTGTTGAAACTTTAGTTCTTCATTACATGTCGGCGTTTTTACTAATTTTGAGGCAATTTTGTTGAAAAAATTAAAACTTTTATCCCCGACTATTCTATCCTGGCTTTCCAAGTTTGCATGTGTTGGCAGAATCATTGTTTGTCTATTTTGAAACTTGGTAATGTTGTGAATGGTATTTCTCAGAGAAGATCCTCTGGGGAATCGTGTCACAATTTTGCTATTGTCAGAGTTGTCGATGGCGTCATCGAGGTCCAATTTTCGCTGTAGTAAAATTTTGTCATGTTGGCTCGCAAAACTCTCCACATTTGGATGTTGGGAATCGAGAGTGGGGGAGTTTTTATTTTTAGAAAACAAGGTCGATCTTCGGAAGAATTTAGACCTCTTGGTTTCAGATCTATTGAGATTCAATTTCGCGGAAGCATGACCGATAGTCGCATCATCTATAATCTTTTTCGTAGTGTCTGTAGGTTTCACACGCATGGACGCTCTACTAGTGGGATAGACATTGGAAAAATTACTCGAGACTTGTGTTTTTGGTTTTTCCTCTACAGTTTTTTGATTTCCGTATGAAAACGTACTTCTAATAACATCGTCTCTTTTAAATTTTGTCGGTTTTTTAATAGTTTTGGTTTTACTAGCGATACTACTCGTTGCAACAACTTCCATGTTATTTTTTACTTTTCTTTGAGGCGTTAAAGTAGAATTTTTAGAATTGACGGATGTGTTTGAAACTGGAGGTACATTCAACTTTCTAGAGTTTTTACTCTGACCGCTTACTTGTCCGTTTATAATATTGGAGTTTACAGACGTTCGTTTAGAAACGTTTCTACATGTAACGTTTTGTCCTAATGTAGTGTTTTGAAACGAAGAGTTTATATTGGGGGCTGCTGCTACAACTCTTTTTTGATGCATCTTTGATTCTCTAAAGTTTTTTGAGTATGAGTTTGATGTAGATACTTTATCGTTGGCTATTCCCGATTTGGATCGAATTGATTCACTTGTATTTTCCTTTTTATTATTGGCTCCTTCAGGAATTTTAACTCGAGTTTGACGGTTGTAGGAGGACGGGGTTGCATTAGAAAAACTTCGAACAGCATTCTAAATAAATTGAATATTTAAAAAAAACAAAATACCTTGTTTGAGACTTTCAATCCAGCTTTGTTGCTTTCCATTTTGCTAATTAAATGAGTGCTGATTGAACAACTACTACCGGACGCTGATCGTAATTTTTGCTAACATAGTGAATAAAAATAAAAATTTATCCAAAATTGTTTTTAAAGTATTACCCCTTCTCTTTCCAATAACAAATAAGTTGCAGTGTTATCATCATACAAATCATACTCAAGAGAATTTATAATCGTACTCGGATCGTACCCCAATTGCTGCATCAAATCCAAAGTAGATATATCCCACTTTTTCTCAACATGTGAGTACGGAATCAACGGTTGATCGCAATTTAAATTCATCCATTTTTCTCCCATTGCTTTCTTGAGACTGAATCTACTCTGAGGGTTAAAAACTAGGAATTTTCTCAAAAGATGTTCACAGTCAGTAGACATGTAAAAGGGGATTCTATATTTTCCACGCAAAACACGTTCTCTCAACTCCTAATATAAAATTAAAAAGTTTAAAAAAAAGTTCAAAATAAAACAAAAAATACCTTTAAATTCCTTCCATCAAACGGTAAAGATCCCGATACAAGAGTGTACAAAATAACCCCCAAACTCCACACATCTACTTCAGGTCCGTCATATTTCTTCCCCATAAACAATTCTGGCGCAGCATAAGGAGGACTTCCACAAAAAGTGTCCAGTTTAGTCCCAATTTTAAATTCATTACTGAATCCGAAATCTGCAATTTTAATATTCATGTCAGCATCCAACAGTAAATTTTCAGCTTTGAGATCGCGATGGACAATGTTGAGTTGATGACAATATTCCACGGCTGAAATAATTTGTCTAAATTTTACACGAGATTCTTTTTCTCTCATTCTTCCATGAGCCACAAGGTAATCAAAAACCTCTCCTATAAAATAAAATTAAATTAAAAAAATTTTATTAAAAATTAACCTCCACTAACATATTCCATAACGAGATAGACAAAATTGTCAATTTTGAATACTTGGTACAATTTTACTAGATTTTTTAAAATAAATTAATTTTTAAATTATTCAATTTTTAAACCAACCTATATTGGGATGGTCCAGTCTCTTCATGATGCTTTCTTCCCTACTCAGCTTCAAAAGACTTTGCTCATTCAACTTGTTGGTGTCAATTATTTTTATGGCCACCTGTGTTTTAAATTATATAAAATTTATTTTAATTATTTTAAAAAAACCTCTAAACTTGTTTCCAAATGATATGCAAGTTTGACTTTTGCAAAATTCCCTCTACCTATCGTTTTGACAAGTTTATACTTCCCCACTACGGAATTGTTGCAATTTGATTTTGGTAAATATTGAGCCGACTTTTTTGACGTATCAGAGATTGATTTTTGAACATTATATTTGACATTTTTGTCCATTGTTCCCGAGCCTTGTATCACTTCTGGGACTGGTTCCAAGTGTTTTTTTGCATGTGGTGATAAAATCATCACTAAAATTGTATACTTTGCACCATAATTGACAAAAAATGAAGGATATTTCTGTTTTGGTCAACAGAAATTCAGTTTCAATCAGAGGGATCAAAACTTGCAAAAGACACAAATTTGTTGACACTTTTTCTTGTTTAAATTAATTTTTAAATTTCGTTACAATCGTAGACAAACTAACTAACTAACTAACCACCAATTTGAATTGCACAAAATAAACAAATTTACTCGAGTAGATATAAAAACTGAAAATAACTCAATATGGGTGTCATGGAAGTAATTGTGGCGTAGTAAATCAAATTTATCTTTATCGACATCTGTCTGGCATTGTTGAACAAAAATTCTTTAAATATTTTCAATATTTTCAAATTACGACATGAACATGAACACGAGGCACATAGGTAGATTATAAATTTCATAAATTTGTGTTTTAACAAACAAGCTCTTGTAATTTTAATTATTTTAAAATCCAGATATTGGATCCAACTTGATTGGTAATTGTTAATTTTGTTCGTTATGGTTGTTGATATAATCTCCATTTCTCAGATTCCATGTTTAGGGGTATATATCGAGGAAAGAAGTACCATAATCGTAATTAATTAAATTTAATTTAAATGTATTTTTTACTTTTCAGCCGATGTAAGGGCGGTTATCAGGAGAGCAAAAGATCATTTTATCGATAAGGTTTTTTTTATGTTCATCTACAATTGAGTGTCACAAAATTTCATTTTTTTTTGAAATTTGTAGGCGATAGCATAAAACCTTGTTTTTTATTTTAAAAATAATTAATGGCGAAAAAATAAATATAAAATCTTCACGCGTTTGGTCGCAGGGATCACTCCAATTTCAGAGTTCAATTAATAATCACTAGGGTTACCGTAATGCTACCTGCTTTTGAATAATGAGATATAATAGTATACATTAAGAAATATAACCCCAAAAAATTTGTAAATCGGACTATTAGAAGTTCATGAATAAGATGACCACAAGGCTGAAAAATTATTTCTTTTACGATGATCAATAGAATTTTAAAACCTTCAAAAATGAATTTAAAATAACTTGTTTTTACCTATATTTATATATTATGTTCAATATTTTTCAGAGAATATTAACAAATATAACCCTAATCTACAACTCATGTGAATTTTATAGATCATTGTCACGGGTACATCATTAGCTGAATCTAAAGATGCTGTTTTGTTAGCAAAGGAACATGGTTTTTTCCTTTTTTTCGTTAATTTAAAAAACATTTTATAGAAAATTACCTTTATGCTACAGTTGGATGTCATCCTACACAATCAATGGATTTTGAAAAATGCGATTCTTTAGAATATTATTCAAATTTACTTAAATTATGTGAGGAAGACTGTGTTGTAGCTTTTGGAGAAATTGGAATAGGTAATTAAAATTATCATATATTTTTGAAAAAAAAAAAATCTAGAATTTAGATAAGGACAGAACTCATTTTTGTCCCTATAAATTACAAAAAAAGTAAAATTTTCAAATTTTTTATTTTTTAATTTTATATTTCAGATATTTCGAAATGCAATTAAATCTTTGTAAAGACAGTAAAAGAAATTTGCCTTTTTTCCTTCATTGCCGGAACTGCGAAGATGACATGTTTGAAATATTAAAGATAAACGAGGATAAATTGCAATCGGGGGGAGTGGTATATTTGTTAAATTATATATTTATTTATTTAAAATTTTAAAGATTCATTCGTATACCGGAAATGTTGAAAATGCTTTCAAATTCATTAGCTTAGGTTTGCATATTGGGATAAATGGATGGTATTATTTAAATTAACAATTATTTTATATTTTTTTTTAAAGTTCTTTAAAGTCGGAAGAAAACCTTAATACAGTTAAATCATTACCCATAGAAAAAATTTTGATCGAAACAGGTGTGTAATTATAATTTCTATAATTTTTTTTGAAATAAAAGTTTAGATTCGCCGTGGTGTTCTATTAACAAAAGTCATGCTAGTTTTCAGTACTCACACGGAAAACTATACGAAACGAATAAAAAAGAAAAATTTGTTCCAAACGAAGGCGTGAGAGGAAGGAATGAACCTTCAGATTTGTTGTAATCAAAAGTTTAAAGTATCTAATTGTTATTTAGAAATGTTGTAAAAGTATTATCTGAAATAAAAAAGATGGACCAACAAGAAATGTCTGATATAATTTATAGAAACACTTGTAATTTATTCAAATTCAATTAATTTTAAAAAAAAATAGAATATATAAATTTATATATTGTTTATTTTACTAAACAAATATCAACTTTATTCAACATATATTTTATACAAGTTTAAGTTTTATACACTTAAAATGATAAAACTACCCATTAATCTTGTTGATCAATTCCAACACTTTGAAAAGAAGGATTTAGTTAAAATTTTACTCAGCATTTCAAAAGAGGTGGAGTACTATAAATCATACGCCAACATGTATAAATATTTATATGATTATTCGCAATCTACTAAATGTGACACTATAAATACTGAATTTGAGACGGAAATGTCTGAAATTAAGCAAGATTTAAAAAATTCAAAGGAGAATATTTTGCAATATGAAATTGAGAAAAAGAAAGTTATTACAGATTTAAAAAAGACTGAAAAAAGCTTGGACGATACCAAGAAAAAATTGTTGAAAAAAAGAGACAAATCAAAACAAAAAATAGAAAAGGCAAGTTAAAAAAATATTAAAATTATTATTATAATTTATAAATCTAAGTTTTTAGCTTTCAGATATCGTGCACCTTTCAATAGATAATAAAATAACTGTTGATAAAAACATGCAGCATTTGAAAAAACGTCAAGATGATTTAGAAAAACCTATAGGTACAAAAAACAGGAAAAAGCACAAGAGAAAATGTAAACGTTCAAATGGTAAATTAAGATTATAAAAAATTTTAAAAAAATATAGGAAGAAATTCTTGCATGATAAAAAACTCTCTAGACAAAATTTCAGAATTATTTAGTTATTTGGCGAATGTGCCCTTGATTGATGAAGAATTTGCCAAAATAATAATTAAAAACGAAAATGAAAAAGCGTCAGTTACTTTTGTTGATCATATTTAGAAAAATGTATAAATTATTTTTATAATTTTGTGAAATTTTAACCATTTTTTTAAAATTTTTTCAATTTTGACTGTTATGAGCACAAAAAATTGGAAACTCTGTCATGCAATGCATTACAAAAATTGAAAATTAATTTAATTTATTTATAAATTTTATAAACAACCAGTAAATTTCAATCTCGATGGGATCGATTCAATTGTATATAAATATATAATAAAACCACACAGAGGATTGCCTATAATTGTTATAACAACATCCCAATCAACCCTCAAATAACCAAAGTTACATAAATTTGGGTTTGGGTCTTGGTAACTTTTGAAACAATCTCGAGGAACTGCAATTTCTACACAAATCTTAATTTACCATCTTGTGTGAATTTTTTGTTTGAAATAATTTTATCATGCTTTCAGAAGGTAATTTTAATTGACAATATTGTTAATTTGATTTAGAAACAATGGAACAAACTTTTTCCAATATTAGTCAGCATATTGTCCAAATATTAAATGAAAAAATTCCTTTTGCCAAGAGTTTGGATATTATGGGAGTCATTTCAGTTTCTAGTGATAGTTTTTCAAAGGCGATAAAGATTCACTCTCGCCTTTTAAGAAATTGCAACGAAAATGGATCTGAAATGTCAAATAGTACCTCTGAAAGTGGTCCAATTTCTGGTAAAAAAAGAAAGTCTTTTAAACCTTGCAAATATGGAGATGGTTTTGGTGAAAATAGTGAAAATTCATCACATAAAGGAAGTTTCTTGGACAATCTGATCAACGTTAAATTTACCCCCCAAAAAATAGAAATCCAAGACAATTGTGAAAATATAGAAAGTACTAAATCTGTAAAGGAGGAACCTAATGCATGGAATATGGGAATTTTGAATTGCGAACGAGTTCCAGGCGCGTCAAGTTTTATAGAGGAACAAAAACGAAAAACTTTAGATAAACTCCAACAAGAAGAAGAGATTGCATTGTATTTGGGAGAAGGCAAGCAAGTTTCGGGGATAATAACGTGCTCACAATGCCAATTTTCAATTTCAGGAGTATCTCAATATCTTACCCACTCTAAAAATATTCACAACGCCTATTTTTGTCACGACTGTAAAAGTTCTCATACCACCCGAAGAAGTCTTTTACGCCATAGACATGTGCATACAGGATTGAGAAGATTTGCGTGTATGAAATGTAACAGAGGGTTTTATAGAAGAGATCATTGTAAAAATCACACTAGAACTCACCCTCAGCTTTTACCCTTTATATCTGAAGATAACGAGTATATCAGTACTGCTGAACCTCTAGTAGTTGAAATTGGTGGAAATAATCTAATGTATAACATTTCACTTGTACACGAAGGAAATTTACAGAGTAAAAAACCTTTAGTCAGCCAGAAAAAAAAGGACAAGAAGACAAAGGAGGAAACTAGTATTAAGAACAATAATATTGTCAATTTATTAGCCAAACGAGTCCCCCTACATGATACGAATGAAACCAAGATGCCAGAAAAGGATATTTTACCAGCTCTTAAAGTTACGGATATTATGGGTAATCTTTCTACTTGTAATAGTTCTGGGAGTGTTTAATTTGTAAGTTTATGTGTAATATTTAATTATAAGTTTTCGAACATTTTTTTGTTTTTTTGTCTTTTAGATGTAAAATTCATAGAAATTGGATATAAATGTTTAAAATTGAATAAACTGTCAAAATTATGATTAAAATAATTGAATGTTTTTAAAATTCTAAGAAATTGCATAAAAATGTTAAATTTGTCTGAAACACGTTCAAAATGTGTTTAAAATTGAATAAATTGTCAAAATTTCAGGATCAATTTAATTAAATGTCTTTAAAATTATATGTTACATACATTTTACCTCTTGTTTTTTGATGAATAAAATTTTACTTAAATTTTTTACTCACTACTAATATCAATAGCAATAGAGTCCAGAAACCCCTTTCTAATCCATAAAATATCATTAATTAATATAATTGTTTACAAAGAATGAAACTTTTGTTTCTATTTCGTATTTCTAACCTTTAAAACCTCATTAAATCAATTGTACAAGTGAGCTATTTAATCAATGACGTTAAAATTCACTATTTTGTTATTACTTTGATTGATTAATCAAGTGGGTGAAATTTATTGTCAATAAATCTTTTTTGCAATTTGTAACTTTTTAATAATTTTTAATAATTTTGAATTACAAGTTTGGATTTGAAAAAAAAATACAACATGAGTCAAAATGCCGTATTGGTAAATTCAAAAAAATTACACTCTCACAATACAAACAGTTGGGTTTCAAAATCGTTACAATCCACTATTATACCTTGTAAACGAGTGGTGGACTATATAAATTCTGATAAATTTAAAAGTACGCCAAAGGTAATTAATCTCCGACCAGAAGATGTCCAAAGCATGTGTTTGCGATTATATTCAGTATCAATGAAAAAAAAGGAACATTTTGATCAAATTGAATTTTTAAGCAGAAGAAATAAGAATAAAATATCACCAGTGGCTGAAGGAGTTTCTCAGAGACTATACAACTTACGTAGGAATTGTAAATTACCAAAGTTTGATGAAAAATCTTTCCCCGATAGTTGTAAAGTATCATTGAGAGCTATAAAAAGCGCCAATAGACTTTATTCTCGACAAACTATCAAAACAATGGGAGAAAATAGCGATTTTTATAAAAAGGCAATTTTACAACAGCAAAGAAAACAGATTTATGGCTATCAGAATAATTCTTTAATGAATGTCGAGAATCTTACAACGCGGCTTTATAACAACAAAACAATGTCCTTAAAGTGTGTAAAAAATAATGAAGGTTGTAAAAACTTGCATGTAGAAAAGTGTAAACGGATAGAAAATTGTTTCAAGGTGAGATGATCATCATTGATGATTTAATAAAATATTAATTTTTTTAGGAGGAATCTCTTTTCGCTAGACGTATTATCCCTTCCAAAAACCATTATCGTTTTTTAAACACGCGAAAATTGCCAATAGATCAAGTTGACGTCATTAGTAGACGTGTAAACTCTGCTGTTACAAAAACATGGGAGAATAAGCTGGATAAATGTAGCCATCATCTCATGTACCCCGAAAGTAGTGTCTTGGTTAGGAACCCACTCTTGATTAAAGCTTATCATCAAACAAACATTTTACCGAAGCACTATACTCTAGGTATTATTTTCGATAATTTTTTTTAAAACACGATCATTTTAAATATCTTGAAAGTTTAATTTTTAGGCCGGACTGAAAAATGGTACATCTAGTTCTAAAATTTTGAATCTAAATGAAAACTTGGATATTGAAAAGCACTAAAAATACAATGTTGAATTGATTAAATTGATTAAAACATTAAATTTATGATAATAATGAAATTTAAAACAACTTTTGTAAAATATATATGGTAGATGACTAGGTTTCAAATTTACAACATGTCGTGACCTTCGACGGCAATGTGACATCGATCTTCCGTATCTGTCCACTGACCATCGAAATCTTGGGGATGTAGATCGCCGTCTTTTCGAATGTGAGTGCTTCCAGGCTGGGAGCTTTTTATACTTTCAACTTTGTTGAAAATTACACTACTTCCACCACTTTGTGTCGTTTTTATGTCACCCTAAAAATACAAATTATACATTTTCACAGAAAATAAGAGTTTTTTTCAAATATTTTTAATTTACATATATGTAAATTATATATAATTTCCCATAAAATGTTTAGTTTTTATTTTAAAAACAGGTCAATTTTCTCATAATTTATCATTCCTTTGAGAAAAATTATTTTCCCACAAAATAACGAGTTATTATAAAAATTTTAAATAGATATTTCTTATAGTAACAATACCGTAATAATCTTCTTGGACACATTGCCATTATCCTCCAAATCCTGATGAGTCAAAAGATACTTTGAGGCCTTGTGCGTATCCTTCACAGTAACATTTATTCTTGTAATTGATTTCCTCATAACCGGTTGTAAAACACTTTCCTTATTATCCACAAACTCTGCATCATGATGATCAATCCACAAATCTGCCGACTTGGACCTCCTCTTAGACGGAAGATTAACAATATTCCCATATTTTTTAACCTTCGTTTTGACATTAGACGAACCAAAAGTGGGTTTATACACCTTTTTAGCAACACTTTTTCCAATCGGCGTTTTAAAATTATTATAAGGAGTATTCTTTGCAGTTCTGGGAGTAGCTCGAGGTGTGTTTAATCTCGTCGTATTACCACCATTAACAACATTCCTCTTTCTTGTAATATCACCAGTTAACTTTGTGCACTTTGGTGTCTTTGAAAATACTGCTTTGGAAGGAAGCACTCTAATCCTAGCACTATCAACGCCTGTATCCGTCGAAGTCAAACTCAAATCTGAACCATATTTCGCATTACAAGCCCTCGTTTTCATCCTGGGAGTTTTGAAAGTCGAATCACTATCGAGTACTTGTTCAAGATTAATAATCTTTTCTGCCATTTCTTCGTTAAACTTTTTCGACCTTCGCAAATTTTTCTTTTCAGAATCAATCTTCATTTCAAAATGACTTTTCATTCTCTTAAACTTGTCGGTATATTCATTTTCCAGCTTTTCTTCGTGTCGATTTTTCATTTTCTTAAAAGTCTCTGCTTCTTGTTTAGCTTCCAATACTTGACTTTTCAAACTCGCTTTATCAGAAATTACTTTGGAGTACTTTTCGTTTAAAATGTCAAATTGGTCCTTTATATCCAGATAAAGTTGTTTTTCATCCACGACATCCTTGACTAAAATTTGTTCAATATGATTACTCGCTTTTAAAAACGAGCTCGTAACTTTTCGGCGCTTTTTCGCTCGTTTGTGAATAATTGATGAAATTTCGTCAATGTTGAAATCAAAACAATTATTCTCATGTATGACTTGAATGATAGGTTCGTAACTTGGCAAGTTTTCCTTGATTCGCACAATTTCCGTGTTTATAATCTCCCACTCTTGATTGTTGGCGTCATTATAATTGTCGCTGCTTTCATCGTATTCACGGACATTTCTCTTTTTGGAAGTAGGCATTCTCGGAGCAGATAAAAGTTCAATTTCTCGACTAGATTCGGCAAATCTACACACGTTCAAAGTCTCATCAAACTCAACATTGGCGGGATTCACACACACCATTATACGAATATTCCCGGGTTGTTCAAAATTACTTTTAAACAAATGAGTCAATTTACAATTTCGATAAGGCACAACCTTCTTTTTAAGCAAATTGGCGTTTTCTCGAAGCATTTCGATGCAACTTCTCAAAGTCATTAGAGAATTGTTTATATTTCCCGTTTCCAGCATGCGTTCACCCAGATTGTGTGTTCTGTTGGACCGTTCACATCCAGCCAAATCCACGATCGAATATTGACTAGAAATATATTCTGCATCCGTGTCCCCAAACTGAAAGTCCTTCATTGGCGTTTGAACAACTCTAATGTTAAATATCGCGTGACTACGACTCGACGAATTATTCAAAAGAGTGCTGGCAATATGTCTTCTCTTCTTACCAGTCAACAAAACATTGTAAGCTTCGTCACTAGTTCGACACTCAATCTCAACCAAATTTGCAGGATACATTGCTCCATTCTTATCCTCTCTTAAAATTTTTACAGCAGCTCTATTATCGTGAATATTTGCGCTGCTGTTTGAAACATGCAACAAGTCAAATACACAATTATTGTAAATTTCATAGTAGGATATAAAGAAAGAGTAATTAATGTTTTTGTTGTCCAATCGAATTTTCCGATTGTCCTTTATATGTCTTCTTTTCAAAGACACTGGTGCAGATTTAACACTATTTCTTTGAACTTCAGACATTACTTCATCATCCGACAAAACTAAATATCCGTTCATGTTGTCTGGTTTTAATTTAAACTGCTTGTTTAAAATATCATCATCTATGCTGTTGTATATGACGTCTAAAGATCGGACAATTATTCCAGGGTCCTGTTTATCTCCAATCATGCTGTGGGTTTTTCCAGAGCCTGTGACTCCATATGAAAAGAGAAGAGCTAAAATTATAATATTAATTAATATAAAATATAAAATGTATAACTTTCATACCATTTCTCCCACTCAAAACTTCCTTGACTAGATCGAGTCCTACTGATTCAAAAATGTCGTCTTGAGATGATGATTCATCAAAAATTCGAGAGAAATTGTACTGCATCTGAAATTTTAATTTTATTTAAAATTTAGAACAAAAATTAGTAAATTTAAAATTTAAATACCGATTTGTTTGACACTGATTTGCTGCACAAAGAATTCTATAAATTTTTATATTAAAAAAAATTTTATACAATTTTATAAAATTAAAATTTCTTACAAATGGAGGCCTTGCTTGTAGCGTAGATCCGTCAATAATAGTTATACAATTGCTGTCCAATTCTGTCGGGCGTAATCGACAAAAAACCTTTATCTGACTGGTCTCACCGTCCGCATGTTTCCCCGCTTTAAACTTTCTATAAGGAGTACGGTTTGGTTTCATAGCTGACATGTTGTAAATTGTTGTAAATGATGTAAATTTCAAAACAATAAAAGCCAATAGATAGACAAATAATATTAGAAACAGAAATAACAAATGATTACTTTCAAATTCGCGCCATTTGTTTTACACCAACAGCAACTATCTTTATTTTGGTAACGAGTGTTTGTTGTTGTAACAACAATATATACAGAATGTTGACAACATTGCAATTTGCAATTTGCAATGCATTGCATTTTTTTATAAATTGGCTCAATTTGACTCTCAAAATAAATTTGTATTAAAATTTTGTTATGGTAATAAAATACAAAATAAATTTTTACATTGCCATAAAAAACACATTGAGAGTCTAATAAAAATGTATATTAATATATTTGATTGTAAAAAAACCTGTATAGCTAATATTGCTTCAGCTGAAAGAAGGATGAAATGAGCTCGATGACGAATTATTCTCTCGGCTACTATTAGACATCCCTAAAAAATTTTTAATAGAAAATTTCTAGAAATGTATACTTATTTTTAAAAAAATTTTAAATATAAAATTCCATACTTGAGAAAACTTGTAATTTAAAGATTTTATCTTACAACTTTTTGGTACAGTGGCGAAATCTTTATATGAAAGTATCCCACAACAGTTCCACTAAAAAATTAATAAATTGACAAAATTAATTAAAAAAAAATATTTTAAAATTTTTAATTTTTTATACCTCTTGCATGATTTTATTCCACACTAAAGTGACTGAAGAATTTAAACTTTTCGAATCATAATGTTTTGTGGTTATATTTTGCAAATTGGCAGTAATTTCAAAATAAATCTAAAAATTGAATTAACTTTTAAAAAAAAATGTATTTACGTCAACTCTGTCATAAATGATGACAAGAAGTAGCCAAAGTTGAAAAAATATGACAAATGATGAAGTCAGAATACACTATTTAAATTAAAAAAAAATTTTAAATAAAAATTATAATTTAATAAATAACTTTTATTAATTTTATTTTAAAAATTACAGTCAACGAAAATAAATTTCCGCTATAATTCAACTGTAAGGTACACATAATACTGACCACCAATAGAATAACGCCAATAATAAAAATTGGTGTAGATATAAACGAAAACACGTGCGAAATGTTCAAATTAGGGACTACTCCGTTTATAACTCCTCTAGAATCATTTATGGCCCAAGATGTGAGAGAATCGTTTATCTTATACTTTATAAATACTCCAAAAGTTATACAACAGAGAGAGAAAATCTGACAAGAAAAATTTAAAATAAAATATTAAACTTAAATTACAAATGTCATAAAATTGATAATAAGCTTTACAAGTTGAAAAAACATGTTTAAATAAAAATCATTTCATAAATTGATAAATGAATAAATAATCATATTGTTTGTTAATAGTATTATTAGTTTTATCTAATGATCCGGTAAACAAACAACTTTTAAAAGGTGAGTAAATTAAATAATATTGCGTTACTAAATAAATAAAAAACGTCCAACCACCTCAAGGGTAAAAAGTTTAATCTAGAATCTAGTATTTATTTATTTTTAAAATTTATAAATAATTATAATCATTCTAATAACATTGATCAATAATCAAATTGTGTTGTATAAATGTTGAAAATTGTAAGAATTGTAAAAATGTACATTGTACAACTAGGAATATTGGAATGCAATATTTGATTCGTGAGTGAATCAACTGGTATCTATCAAGTCTTTAACTTTTTCTTTTGGGGCATATTCCTCTCCAATAAGGTTGGAAAACGGCTCAAGCGATTCACAGGATCCATCAGAGTCTATAATGTTTGAATTTTCTCCACTTGGTTGCAAATGTTCTCCTTTTTCATTTTTATCTTTCAGATTTCCAAAACTGCACCGTTCGATATCAATTTCAAGAGGAAAGAGTTTATGACCTTCTAGAGATGTTAATGACTTTTCGTAGTATTCTACCATAGATGAGACGAATTTTAACAGCTGTGCCGCAGTGTCTTGAACTAGAAGAGAATTTTAAAATTATAAAATTTGTTATAAAACAAATGAATAAATAAAAGTTTATAAAAATATACTAAATTGTAAAAAATTTGTCCAAAAAAATTAAAATAATTTTCAATTTTTAAAGATTGTTAGGTAATACCAATTTAGTATATAAAATGTACAAAAATTGTTTTGAAAAATTGTTTTTTAAAAAAATAAAAATAAATTATTTTAAATAATGCTCACTTATTTAATTTTTACAAATTAGTAAATAAAACTTGATGTAAATGACAAAATTAATGAAAAATTTGATTAATTTAAAATTTACAAATTTTTATCATTACCGTGTTTTTGATCAAGCAGTTCAAGTTTAACCATAACATCACTCCTGTGTTGTGAAAATAGCTTTCTTGAAGCATAACGGCATCTCAATACAAGCCTATATTCATAATTTCCAGTTTCTACTCTATACAGTGGTTCTCTAATGGCATTAAAATTGGCACTCTCGTCGTCCAATTCTTTAATTTTCAAACAGTAGCTGAGATATTCAAATTTTACGTCCAAATATTTTTTTACAGTGAGTTTAGTATCGGGTATTGCTTTGTTTATGTACGTCTTTAGATCACTGACCATCTGAAAATTAAATTAAACAAATTTAAACAAACGAAAAAACGTAATTTCCTACTTTTCTAGCCTTTTTGAAACATTTAGCCGCCATTTTACTCATTTCAATCTTAACAATAATAATTATAATTTATTTAAATAAATTAATTACATGAACATCACCAAACTTTGAAAATGAATTTCTTGCAGCAGTTTGAAGTTCTCGATTTCCAATTTCAGATAATATAGTGCCAAATTGTTTGTGAGATACTGCAACCGCGTAGAATGATTTAAGGTATCTATCTGTATGCCATACTAAACCCTAAAATATTATATATTTGTTATAATATTTTATAAAAAGTAACCTGATATTGATTGGCAACATCTTCCATTTGATTCATTTTTTTAACGAGGTTATCTACGATAAGTTACTTTTTTCATTATTTTTAATATAATTATAATATACCGTTGCATAAAATAGCTCTGCTTAGACCTAAAGCATCAGCAGTTTTGGAAGAAATATTTTCCACAACTCTGTGTTTAAAATTTTTCAAAACAATATCAAAAGTTTTCCCTTCCTTTACATCAGTGTGTAATTTATTGTAGTAAATTATGACATCGCTCTAAATTAAAAATTGTTAATAAAATTTATATTATATTTTAAAAAAGTTAAATCTTGATACTTCAATCATTTGTATGATTCTTGCAACTTCTGCCTTGTTCCATCCTTTTACTTTATACGAATTTATCGCTAAAATTTCATCTCCAGGCTAGAAAATGTAGATTAAAAAATGTTCTCATGTGCTGAAAATTTGAAAATTTGAAAATTGTTGGAATAAAAAGTATAAATTTTACGAAATAAATGATCTAATGTGTTTAAAATTGAAAATGTTTGAAAATGAAATGTAATAAAATCAAAAATTACCAACAAATTGCTATTCAGTGCTGCAGGACTTTTGTCAAAAACTTGAACAATATACAAACATGGACAATAAGGTGCACCACCACCGATACTTATCCCGATCACATTATTGTTGTCCTTTTTTAACGTCACTGAACCGGATGTAATGTGCATTCCCCTGAGCATGTAATAAATGTATAAATTATTATAATGTTATTATTAATATAAATAATATCATAATAATTATTTTACAAATTAATTTAAAAAAAACTTTGAAAACATTTAAAAAATCACACAATGCATTGCAATTTTATAATTTTATACATTAATAAAAATTACATTGTATCCTCTTCGTAATATTCGTCATAGTCGTAAGACATGTTACAAGTTCTAACTTGGAACTATAAATAGAATTTTTAAAAATTATTTTAAAAAATATAGTTCAAAATATATTGAGGGAAATGACAATATTTTGAAACAGTAATTCAAGTTGTAATAGAAACAAATTATGTTATTTTACATACATTTACATTTATAATAGCCACATAATATCAAATTTTTGTTCTCTATGGATTTATTTTATAAAGTCTCTTATATATTAGTCTAAAACTTATATTTTAAGTCATTAAATTTTGACCCTATCGATTAACGTACGATAGAAATTATATCATACAATCTAGAATCTAGATATACATAGATAGAATCGTTATAAACAACAAAAGTATTAAATAAATTAAATTTAAATTTTTGAAAACACACTTTAGGAACAAAGGATAAATTTACAATATATATTAGCTGCATGAAAATATAAATAAATTATAAAATATTATAAAATTTAAAATTTATATTTTATTTGTACAAATACATACCAATAGGAAATCGCAAAAACAGTCCGATAGAGCAACAAATAACCTATATAAAATTATAATTTTAATGATCAAATTATTTAAAAACTTTAATTTAAATTACTTGAAACAACATCAACCTCTTGCACAAAACTTTTTCATGCATAGGTCCAAGTAATTTCAACATTGCTATAATGATTGTCAAGTTGCTGAACTTCACATACTTACAACCTCCTCTATCAAAATACTCTATATTTACTAATCTTACAATTCCCAAAACTTTCAACGACAAAACCCCTAAAAAACTCAACGAATCGGCTTTTGTTTCTACAAAACTCATTTCCAATAAACCACTGTTTTTGTTTAAAATTGGCATTCTATGGCGAGGACATGGTAAGCATTTAAACAACTGAGGACACGACAAAATGAAATTAACAACTTGAGGAACCATCAGCAATAAAAACGTTTTTGAAAAGTGACCAATGATAGCAACACTGGAAAGAACAATTCCAGAAAAGTAACAAAACGTATCTCCAACAAAAATTCTCGCTGGATACCTGTTGAAGTAATATAATGGTAATGAAACTGTTGTAAATGGGAGGATAATCATGTATACGAGAATGGCGTTTTCAACGGAAAATTCATTAACCCAAAATGCCACAATTTCGTAAATTATTATAAAAAATGCAATGATAATTGATTGTCCAACTTCGAGTCCGTTTACACCGGCTAGTATATTTACTGCATTTGTTGAAAAAATCATCAACATGGCCATGAAAATGTAGTAAAAGAGACCTAATTTTAAAAATTTTTTTTAAACACTTTTTAAAAAAAATTACCGATATCCAAAACAGTTGGGAAATAATGATATAATGGCCAAGGCATTTTAACGTGAGTTTGATCAAAAGTGACAAAATACATCATCAATAAAGGAAGGGACGATATAAAAGGGAAAATTAACTTGTGTCTCCATTTGAGGTCCAATATGTCGTCGATAAAACCAAAAATTGCTACAGCAGAGATGGAATTTACAATTGTGAGAAATTGAATCAACTAATTATTAAAATTTTTATTAAAAAAATTATAAAATACATATATTTATAATTATTTTTACCTCTTCAAACGGGTGTATTTTAGAATCTAATTTAACTACTTTTGCCAGACAAATAAAGTAATAATAGACTGGAATGTACAAGAAAATGATTATTAAATACGCTACGACAGAAAAGATGCCCGTAGCTTCAGGTCTAAATTTAAATTTTATTAATTGTGCTCCATTTATGATACATTTTAGTCTTTTCAGTTTTATTTAGATCAAAACCGTACACATTGGCAGTGAGCATCATTCTAGAGTAGTTTAGCATATTTTTAAACAAATGCCGGCTCACAATGAAAGTTATGGTAAATAGACAAATGGTAAATGAGACAGTGTTGTGGTTGACCACTAAAATAATTTATTATTCTATTTTAGAAATTTTACAAGAGAGCATTCCATCTTTCTCTGTCATTTTTTAAAAATGAAAAAATTTAAAAAAATTGATAAACGTTTCTTGAAAAAAGATGACGGATGAATTAAAATTTTATTTATTAGTCTTATAAAACTTTATTTGATGTTACCATGGTTATTGTTTAAGATAAGTTTTTTAATTTTAATTAAAATTATATTTAATTAACAGACCTTTGACTTTCCTTTAGGTCCTAAAATTTAGCATATACGAAAGGTGTCACACGAATTACATGACACATACTTGAGGATGTTAAAGTCAAATAGTATTATTGATTTATCGAATAATACGAGAATTAGTCGTGAGAAGTTTATAAAAAAAATATTTTTTTAAATTACGTGTTCTTTGCCTGAAGCTAGTCTTGTGGCTATTTAAAAAAATCCATAAAATAATATAAATGTTATATATATATTATATAATTAATTTCTAGAAATTTAATTAATTTGAAATTGAACTTTGGCTAAACTTTAAAATACGCTCATGTAGGATAATCATTGTCACACGTTTAAAACGACAAATTATGATTATTTATGATTATTTAGACTTATTAAAAAAATCAATTTATGTCAGTATGCCAATCAATGGGATATTATCACAAGTGGTGTTATTTCAACAGTTGAAGTAACTTTCAATAAACATTTCATTGTTGTTAAATTTGTTTTATCAAGGTTTATGAACTTTTAAATTTAAAGAAATGTTATTTCAGGTGTCAGTGAAATTTATTATATTTATTTTTAAAAGTAAATTTTTTTAGAAAAATGTTTTATAGAATAAAACGTTTGATAAAAGAACATTGTGTATAATATGTTAATATTTTACTCGAGTTGCTTTTTATCGCACCGAAACTAATTTCACACATGATTATATTTACAAAACAGATTGCCGTATAAATATTTAAATTTTTTAAAATGTCCTCAAGACTTAACATTACAACATTATGTGCATCAATGTCAAGATTATACATTAAAATGTAAAACATATTGTACCAAAAAATGCCAACAACTTTCTTTATAAAAACAACGTGATGCTTTTTAAATTTTAAAACAACTACTGATCCGAAAGTATCATATCACTATTATTCATCTTATGATCATTATTATAATATAATTAAAATATGCTAGTGTATACTAAGTGTACACTGTACAATGTACATGTAGTTTAAAATTTTTCAACAATTGGGTGGAGCTGCAAGTATGGGAAACCAATTATAACCTTTGCATTGATTTTCTACTTATTAAAAATTTTAACGAGATAAAACTGTAAAGCTGACTAGAGAAAATTAAAAGCTCTGCAACAAAATCCCTGTTAAAAAAATCCCAATTAAAAATAAAAATATATCATTATACATTTTTTAATTTTTAATGCATCAAAATAAATTTAATATATAAAAATGTACAGATTAAATTGAAATTAACAAGTTGTTAAATTTTAATTGACGCTAAACATGCCTGAAATGTCGAAAAAACGTAATTTTTTATATTATTATTATTACAATTAATATTTAATGAATTGTTGTGTAAAATTGTATATTATTGATGGATTAAATTTTGAAAAAAGTAGAAATAAAATAAAATAAAATTTATAAGAAGTATATTATTAACTAACAGAGACTCAAAAACAAATAAAGTCTAAAAAAATCTAAAAAAAACTTAACTAAAATTATAATAAATTTTCTTAGAGTCGTTTTATTCTCACCACACTTCACCCTCCATAATACCTCAAACTTTAAATCATTATTCATCGGAATCCCATACTACTTGTGTTTCAAAAATTTCAAACCCAAAATTAACATTTCTTAATCTCGACAATAACTTTCATAATTCGATTCAAAATGTAAATGCCTCTTTTAATCACGATACACAAGACTATAAATTTAACTGCATAACAAAAAACGCTCAAAAAATAAACAGAAACATTCATTTCTCAAATACAGATTATAATAATAACATGATGTCAAATTTTGATAATTTTCCTCAAACAAACGTTATAAAACCTCAAATTCTCTCCCTGGATTACAATTACCATTATAAAAATTATTATAGTAATTATGACAATAATAATAATGACCATCTAAATGACCTTTTTAAAAACAACAATAAAGATTATACCTCATATTACAAAGAAAATTACAACCCACCACAAAATGAGCCGTTTGGAAACTTTAATGGTGCCCTTCCCAAAGCAACAGCTACTGTCACAACCAGTTATGAACATGAAAAACCAATTAATACAATCCATAATAGAAAAACATCAATTAACAATTTGTCATCACAAGATTTTCAAACAATTGGCCAACAAACCGGGCAAAGTAATTTAGACAATTATAACCAAAACACTGTTGAAAATAGCAATTTCTATAAAAAAGATCTGATAAAATGCAAACTCAAACATGATTCTGCATTAAATTTTTCTCTCTCGTCAGAAGTTGATAATGAAAACAAATTCCCCGAATTTTATTCGTCTTCAGCGAAAAAAAGGACTACATTTACCCCTATTAATTACAACTCCAACTTGAATGAACCATACAACAATACGAATAATATGACCGATAATAATGCAATAGAGTACAATAACAGTATTAATGGTATGAATGGTCAAGGTTTCGGGAATTATTATAACGATAATTTTTGCAATTTTAATATTAATAGAGGTTTATACGAAAAAGGGGGATTTGATGTAAGTTTAAATTGTCAAAATTTAAACAATAATTATAATCTAATGGGGGTAGATTCTCACAAATATGATTTAAATTGTTCAATGGGAAAAGGTGTATATTCCAATTTGAGATTTGACGAGGATATTAAACAGGATAGTGGCCATAAATACATGTTGAAAAATGTAAAAAACATGGAAATATATAATGGCATGTTTAATTATGGCAATGTCCATAATGATTATAATGGTGGCTCGCTCAACTTTTACACTAATCCTTTTATGAATTCATGTGGTAATTAATTAAAAAATTTCATTTTTTTGGTATTTTTTATTACTTTTTAAATCATTTAATCAAAATGTGCAATTTTTGAAAATATAACTTATTTAAAAAATATTTAGACATACAAAATCAACCCTTCAATTTAAACTCTTCTTTTGGAAACTTTATACATCAAAAAATAATCCACAAACCAAAAAGAATAAGAACGTCCTTCAAACCAGAAACTCAAAAATTTTTAAAAGACTACTTTCAAAAAAACAAAAACCCAGATTCTAAGGATTTAAAAGAACTCACTGCAAAAACTCATTTATCAAAAAGAGTGTTACAAGTTTGGTTTCAAAATGCTAGAGCAAAAGAGAGAAAAAATAATCAAAGGTTTGCTGCAAATATGAGGGATAAAAAATCCACATAAAGACATTTCATTAATTAATATTAATTAACATTTGAAACCATAATAATAAATTATTAATTATCCTTTTATAAATCAGATCCGTTAAAGTTTGAAAAGTTGGAAAGTTGTATACTGTTTGAATCTGAATAGTCTTGTGATCCTGGAGATTCTATATGAGATTCTGTTCGACAATATTTTAAAAAATCAGTAGATTTTTCAACTTTATGGCAATTATTTTCATCATGAAAATTAAATTCTTGTTTTAAACAATCATATCTCAACGTTTTAACCTTTTGAGGTGAATATTCTTTATCGATAGAATATGAATTTGAATTTTTATAGTTTTTAGTTAAAAATTCGTCTTTATAAGTTGAATCTGATTCTTGTTTATAACTTTCACGCTCAGAAATATTTGATTCAAGTTGTACAATTCTTGGCACCGAATCTCCATCATATTGGCCTTTATTTAAAAACGAAATATTGGAATTTGAATCTAATGTTGAAAACATCGTTTCCTGTTTTTTAATCCTTGATTTCGAATTTTCGAGTTTTTGGTTTTTTATATTGGTTGAAATGTCGGTAAAGAATGTTTCTTCGTTGGGCTCTGGAAATTCAGGTGAAGAATCTGTATTTATTTGTTTTTCTAAATTGTGTCTAATTCTATGAGAAAATGACGACTAAAATGATTGCATGATAATTTTTTATAATATAATAAATACTTGAATTAAAAATAAATTAAAATTGCATACCTCCGTTATTTTTTGGGATTTATTGTGTTGATACGGTTTAGCATTAGCTTTAAAACTTAATCCAAACTTATTTCCACTCTTGGAGGCTGTCCTGTGATCTTTTTTAAAAATATCAAGCTTTCGCTTTTCATAAATTGGCCTCTTGGAGGAAAAGTGTTCATTTGAATTTTTGGGTTCATATCTTGAAATTATTACGTCTTTGTTGTAGTTTTTTAACAACTGAGTATCATTTTTATAAAATTTTGTTTCAAATATTTTGTTACTGGTGTTGAAAGTTTCATTTTGATAATGTTTTCTATTGAAATTATTGTTGATACAATTGTCATATTTGAAAGAGTTACGGGATGAACTTGTCCTCGACAACTCGATATTTGATTTTAGTGTGTACTTGGATTTTGGTGACGACTGTTGTTTAATTTTACGGCGTAAATTGGAAGAAGACAAACGATCTAAAAAAATTTATTTCTCATTAAAATTATAATTTTATTCGTTTTTTAACAATTTGTACTTATTATTTATTAAATTTTTTATTTTTTCAACATTTTTATTTCAAATATTTACCAAAAATTATAATTTTATTCGTTTTTTAACAATTTGTCTTTATTTATCTATTAAAATTTTTGGAACCTACTCTTTGACTCATTCTGACACTTTTTAACCCAAAAATCAGTATAACTTTTCCCTTGATCCTCAGATTCTATATATCTATCTTTTAATGCGGTCTTTTGTCTAATATATTCACGCATACTTTCCAATTTAATAAAATTCCTAGAAATAATTTTAAAAACAATTTAACTAAGAATAAATATAATTTAATTTAAATTTTAAATACTAATAAATTATTAAAAAATACCCTCCGTCAGAAATTGATCTTTTGACGTCTGATAGAGCAATTTTAACTTGTTCGGTCAATTTATTGGAGTATTTTTCGCTCAATTTATCGCGTACAAAATTATTAATTTCAGTACAAATTTTCTAAATACGTTTTATAAAATATACAAAACTATTTTTCACATTCAGACGCAATTTAATATAAATTTTAAAATAAAAATGTAAATTACATTAGTAGCGATATTAGGTTCGTTGTGATAATCAACATGCTGAGAATCAACTTGAATAGAGCTTTCAATCACATCACTTTTTAGTGTTGCCGTTTTCGTAATTGTCGAGTTTTCATTAGGTTCTAAAAATGTTTTAAATTTTTTTTAAATCAATTTTTAAAACCTTTTTCTTCCAATGAATCTTCGATAATATTGATTAATGCAACTTTCATAACAGTAGACTCATCGGAAGGTGGTTTGTTGTCTAAATTACAAATTGTTTGTTAATTAACAAAATATCTTTCTTTAATTACCTTTAAAATTCAATTTAATGGTTTTCTCTTTTTTAACATCACTATCATCAGTAGGTTTTAAATCTACCGCAGTTTTGTTGAAAAAAATGTCAATGTTTTTCTTTTGATTAGAGTCGCACTTTTCTAAAACACTGGTCGATTGAACAGCATATTTGAACATTCGAGGGTACTAAATTTTAGAGAAAATAAAATTTAAATTTAATAAGAATTATAATACAGTAAGTCTGTCAGTGTGTATAAAAGATGATTTTTCGTGAATTTTACTGTTTTTTAGACCAATCTAAATAATTATATACAGGCGCGTAGTGACATATTTTTGAATAGGGGGCGAAACGCCGCCCCAAAATTTTTTTAAAGAAAATTTTCAAGTTCTCTCTATACTCCTTTTGTCTCTGAGCATTTGATTTGACCATGTTTGTGAGTGATAAAAAGAATGTA
>JAUZND010019950.1:0-25846 GCA_034780555.1 Coelogynopora nodosa | reverse complement strand
TTTGGGGGGGGCCCCCCCCCCCCCCCCCCCCTTTTTTTTTTCTTACCTTCACCAATATTTTTATTCTGCCTACTCTCTTTTCTCTCGAGTTAGGTGAACTCATCAGCCACCTGTCCTCTTGGTACAATATGTTTCTGACATATCTTTTATATCTATTGACTTTTTTTGTTGAATTTGTCAACCTAATTTACACTATGTCTGATTCAAAATTATGAATTGAAAATTCAAATAATTTATATTGCGTGATAAAATCATTAAAGTTTTTGTTATAATGAATTAAAATAATTAAATTAATAATTAAATTAATCAAAATAATTAATTTTTAAGATAAGTGTCAGCAAGCAAAGCCTTGGCTTATAACCTTTGCCTAGATAGTCCGTTCATACTTTCTAAACCCCTGTTGCTTCTATGATTTTTCAATTCACATGACCTTTGTTTTTAGGAGGCTTAAGCACCACTTACACGAGCATTAAAGTTGGGCAACTAAGTTCCGCAACTAATTTGGCGACTCACTTACATGGGCAATAAAGTGGGGCAACTAAAAAATTACCTAAATAAATTGCCCTTTTAAGTAAACGCGTCGGTAAATTAGTTGGTCAAATTTTTGGTTGCCGGCAAAAGTTCAACACTGTCGAACTTTTTCCAGTGATTTTTTCAACAGACGATTGTGATTGGTTGATTATTTGTTTATATTAATTAATGTACTTAAACATTTTTTTAAAATTAAGCAGTCGGTATTAAAGTGTATCGATAAAGCGTTATATTAATTATAAATAATTTAGTATTACATTAAGTTAACATTTAAAGTATATTTAAATTTACAATCTATTATATATTAGAAATGTATTTAATTTGCGCGTTACAGGAAACAATAAACAACAGCTTTATATATCGAAACAAACATGTTTCATTTTATATTAAAAATTGAAGAAATAATATAAATTGAATGTATTAAATTAAATGTGGTAAAATATTTATTTATATATTTGAAAGTATATATAAAAAAAAACATTTTTAAGCAAACATAAATAGTTTGTAAATATATGTGCAAAAAAAATATGAACGTATATGATATCCATTTGACACATGTCTATGTGTATAAATTAAATTATATCCTATCTATCATATTCATTAAAATTTATAGTTTGTTATACAGCATAAGTACTCTTGCATATATTTATATATTATTATTTAGAATAATTTTATTCTTATCGTATACAACACGCATAAATCTATGTAATAAAAAAAAATAAGTCCGACAGTTAAAACTTCGGTTATCCGATATATATATATATATATATATATAATTGAAGTTTTAACTATCGGACTTATTTTTTTAATATTATATTAATTATGAAACTTCATAATGCCCACAATAACATACTTAAATACGCATAAATCTATTTATAAACGATATACTGTATAATATAATTTAAACTACATACATACAATTGTAAACACAATATACGTTTTAGTGTCAATAAAAAAAAACAGTAAAAATGTTCTTTTATTTCAAATTTAATTTAATTATTTATTATAACGCTATCACCGTTATTGACTTACATTTCTATTATATTATATTAGGTTGTAAATTAAAATATAGCCTACTTTAAACGTTAACTTTTAATAATATTAAATTATTTATAATAAATTATAATATGCCTTATTGATATACTTTAATACCAGCTGTTTAATTAAAAAAATTGTTTAAGTACATTAATTAATTAATATAATAAACAAATAATCAACTAATCACAATTGTTTTTTGAAAAAAATTGCCGGGAAAAGTTCGACAGTGTTGAATTTGACACATCCATTTACACGAAAGTTTCATGTAAAAATATCCACCGTAGTTATGTATAGTATTTTCGTATAGTTTGGTTATTTAAAACTTATTATCAATTTTAAACAAACTCCACTTGTCCCAAATAATTTTTTTAAATATTTTATTTTAGTAAATATTACGTAATCAACTTTATCATTAAAATATCTTATTTTTAATGAGAATATTCAAGCATAAATAATTTATTACGTTAAAGTTAATTGCAAAAAAACACATTTTACTTTTAAAAATTGTTGGCATTAATAGTGATTATAGCTTCATTTATATTCCAAATTTATTTATTTAGTAATGAAGTATAATTTAATATAAACAGAATCAACTGTCAAACAATAACATATTTAACATTATTTACTTTCCTCAAAGTATTTCGACTCATTAATTTATCGCATTTATTTGTTTTAATAAATGGTTAAAATTTCTTTAATTATTTCTCGTGTTTGAGTTTTTATTGACACCATCAATTTAATATCTAAATAAAAACCAGTTAATGTTATTCAACATTTTTAAGAAAAACTAAAAAATTAGTTTAGAAGTAGACGACAGGTAAAATTTTCAATTAATTAAAACTTTAAATATACATATATTATAACTTGTATAATATAATTTTTTAGATAGTCCATCTGTCCATGACTATAGTCTATTTTAATTAATTGATCATTAAAATAATTAAAGTGTAGGCCCTAATGAATTATATCATTATGTAACTAACTATAGAGTGTTGCCTACTGAAAATTGTCGATAATACTAGTATTAAACACATAATATATCAACCATAAATTATTTCACAACTGCACATTTTTATTTTGCAAATTCTTATTAAAATCGCCGGAATTATAGATTATTTCTAAATTATTTTAATTATGTGAAAAAGGGAAATTCTCCACAATATTTTGTACGCGACATTATAGATTTTGTCAAAGTGATCGATTAATTATGTAGGCTTATTGATAAATTATTGCGCATTATCTCCAAAAATCCCAGAAACTTTTGATATTTAATATAGATATCCACCTTCCCTATAATAATACATTTTCGGTTTCGGGGTTGCGAACCATTTTAAGAAATTCATAGTGTATTTTTCCACTGCAAAATAAGCTATTCTCTGCAATAGAGACAGACTATATAATAAGAAGACAAACCTGAATTTGGCTGCATTCCCAGTGATTCAAAATGTGGTAATTAGATAGATATTTAAATCATACAGTTGAATTAAAATTGTTATTTAAATATCTAAGGGAAATTATTAATCTTCCCAAATCATTATTTATTTGCTGCCTGTAACCACTTCACTGAAGACATCAAGCTGGGACAGGTTTTTGTTTTTAATTATATCAACTGGTTCCAATTTTAATTAATTTAAAAAATCTAAAATCAGAAAACGATACATTATTTTCTATCGATTTTTTTTCCTGTTGTCAAGAGCTATTTGTGGTTATTTGATTTTAGAATTTACTTAAAAGAGATCAATAAAAATATTATAATCTATATTTATGCGAAATATAAATTAATTTTTGAACTGACATAAATCACACATGGGCCACATATCATCGAAAGAATTAAAAGGAATTGCGACTATCAATAAGAACAATTATAATATAATACATCAAATAGAAAAATGTGAGCAAACTATGGCTGTTAGAGGTAATTCCTTGCCAAAATGTTCTATAGCAGATAATAACTTAACAATTACAGCTCCTTGTAAACAATTAAAGATTTCCAGCACATATTCTTCGTCTGATATTTCTAGTAATAAACGAAAGTTTAAAACGTTAAATCCCTACTGGATACAAAGTAAAAATACATCTCCTTGCCATGCTCAATATGATACAATGACTAGTAATGGAAATTCGTACTATGATTTAAATGCTTCTATTCACATTGACAATGTAAACGCGTATAGTTTTCTTACAAATAATGAAAATGTATCAGTCTTAGTTTCAGCATTAGGACACCATCCAAAAGAACTAAAAGATCAAATATCAGAAATAGAGACTTTAACCAACGTGACAGAGCTACCACTGCGCGACATAAAAGGAAAGCCCACCTGCATGGCTGATTCGCAGATTGATGCGGTCAATAATACTATGCAACCAATAAGTGAAGAAATACATATCCTTAACTCTCCTCAAAGCAATAAACATCAGAGCCCCCCTATTCATTCACCAACGGGAACCGCAAATTCAAAGATTTTCATACGTGAAGCAACGCCAATTACACCTGGACTCCACTTTCTTTGTTATAAATTCTGGGTTTGCACAAGTGCCGATACTTGGCGAGCCTTCCACAATCCAATGGATCGACGAATCGAATCTATTGGACGTCTTTCTTCCTGTCGTATTCGTCTTACTAAAGATACACAGCGTAATACGAGTGGAATACTTGCAACAAAAGTATGCATTTATGCTCCATCAGTGGTTCTTCTTAAAAAGTGTTGTAGTCTTTTCGATGAAAAATTTCCACATTTTTATGCATCAGCTGCATTAGATAAGAATATACAACATTTGCCAACGTATTCTATGTATGCGGAAGATAACAACCATAAATAAAATATATGCAACAGAAAACAATGTATTTGCTTCGTCCTACAACCCAGCCACAGATTCAGTCAGATTTATTAACTAAATATTACTTCTAAAAAATGTCACCTATGGGTTGCAGCTGAAAACAGCTTGTATAATTGCTTAATTAATATAATATTCACTACTTTTATTAAACAATGCATCAATCGTTGGACGAGATATATTGTCACAAAAAATATTTTAAGAAATTAATCCTTAATAGAAATCACAAAAACCAGTAATATCCAGCAGTAATCTACAGGCAAGATATTATCAAAAAATATTATTTCTGCGGTGACACTGGGTTACAACTTGTACAAAAAGAACGAGAAAGAAAGAAAAAACAATTTAAAAAAATGGTCTACATTAAACAATTATATGTTGAACTACACAATAATGAATGCATAACTAACTGTATGCTTTAATACACAGTAGATCTTTTCGATCACATTTTTAATTAATGATATTTTACAATATGATTATAATAGAGTATTATAAAATTATATCACTATAGAAAGCAAAATATGAATTTCTTTCATGCATTATCAAAAACTGATGTATAGAACTAATAAAAGTGTGAACTACTTTTAAATGTATTTAAAATTACATACTAAATTATACCGATACGGAAGCAAAATATTTCGTAGCAAAAAAAGGCCTATCTTCAGAAGCGATGTTTTAATTGAAACTTTACTTTTCAATGTAAAATTATTATTTTATATTTTACTTCCGAACGGATGCAGATATATTCAATATATACAAAGCAGCAAGGGTGTGTAAATAAACCACCCACAAATTAAAAAAATTGTTCATAATTTGAAGCAACCAAAAAAAGTAACCAATTTGGCCGAAAAAATTAAGTTAGCACAATTTTAAAACCATGGATTATTTAAAATATTAAATGTGGAAAAGACGGAAAGCGTAACCCTTTCTTCTGGTAGTGACTGAGAGATAACATAATATTATAAAAAATACGTGATGAACTCTCTCCAAAAATAACACAATAATAAATTTCGATCAGTAGAAGTGGTTTTCTTATTTATAATATTAAAATATACTAAAGGGACAATGCATAAATTTAAAATCAGGTAATAAATAAATCATAATTAGATAGAAATAAAGAAAAAAGTAGATCAACATTGTTTTATTATGTATACAAAATAGAGTAGAAACATACAGATAACAGTTAGACAAAAAAATATATACAGTAGGCTAAGTCAAAATTTCTTTTACTGGTATTTGACATAAAAACTGTTTTTTTATTCATCGTCTAGTAGGAGCAGCAGGAAATCTGATCAAATGTTCTATTTGTTTAATCTGTAATGCTTTTTTAATCACGCAGTTTAATAATTAAACATTCTTTTTAGTTGCAAATTTTACTTCTCCGAAAAAGCAACACAGTAAACAGACATCGAGTTATTTAAACTTTCAAACATAATATTATAATACTAAAAGTGAACCAAACAAACGTAGAAACGGATGATGAAACAACTACTTCCCCAGTGAACAACTAAATAAAGTACAAACAATGGAAAGCTGCCTATGGTCGTACTCATTGGCTTACCTTAGGGCGAAGACCCAGTCGATGGAAGTGGCGACCAATCTCTGGGAAACGGTTTGCGACGCCCTTTTTAGTGCGCGATTTAGCGCGATCCATCGCGTTGTAATTAAATGTATCGCTGGCCAGACGTACCACCTGAGAAAGCCAAAGGATCAAAATAAATGTAAACGCTTTTTGAGGGCCGGAGAGCGACAAAGCATGACTCTAGATGTCAAAATAACGAATAAAGTGTATTCACATCAACACCTTTCTCCAACTGAAAGATATAAAATAACTGTTTCAGTTTGATATAACAAAGGTGGCTATACTATAAATATTAAAGATATGACACAAATTGGAAGCCAAACAAACTTTTACTTTAGAAAAACTGTTGGTTGTTATCGCCATCTTGATAATGATATTATGAGCTTATTTTTAATGAAAAACACAATTGTCTCTTCTCCCCGAAATCATAATTTAAATATTATAATATAACACTTTATTTACAATTAACATTACATAACATAAAATTCAAATACAATTAGTCTATACTTTTCTCAATTAATTTAGTTGTATGTATAAAATAAATATAAAATGATGATGAACAAAAACCAACGTTAACTACAGACATTAAAATAAAACAAAAATGTGAAAAATAAAATAGTAAAAACAATTCATTAGAAATATCCATGAATAAATAAAAACGATATTATATCCAAAAGTTTATCACATCATACTTGAATGGGGCGCAAATACACATTAAAAAATAAAGCTGTATATATAGATATAATATTTGAAAATTACCAACAGCAAAGTTGGTTTAGTTACACTTGACCCCTTAATGCAAATGGTGTGTAGTACGCCTACGCGTTCTTAATTCAATATAAAATGACTTTTTAAATTAATATATTATGTTGGAAACAGGATCATTATTAAAAATAGGAATCTAATTCATTTCACAATTTTTCAAAACTTATCCTGGTAGCAATTCTAGAAACTTATTTAATATAAAATATTGTTTTAATTCGATTAATTTTTCACCATTTATTAGTTTAATCACTAGAAAATCCTCCTAGCTATGCTTTTAAACACACGTAGAAATTAAAACGTATCTTGCCACGATGAAGACGATAAATAATATCAATTATAATTAGAAACTGCAAGATGACAGACAATTCTATCAATGTCTTAATTAAAAATAATTATCTATTTCCTGACATAACAGGCAGTAGACTAATAGCGGACGTTTTACATTATAGTATATTTTTCACAATTATGACCAATTCAGTATTTTTGTAGAAAAACAATCAATACAGACATTATTAATTTTCTGATAGCAGATTCTCATGATATTAGAAAATATAGTAAAGAACAAGGGTAACTATTTCGCAAGGTAAACATAAAAAAATACTCTCATAAATAATATGTTGCCTAATAATATAAGAATATAATACAGCTTACAAATTCAACAGATCATAATTTTTTTAATTAAACTGAAATAAACAGGGCCTTTTCAAGCAATATTAGTAATCTAATAATTTCATTTGGAAACAAAAAAAGATACACATACTAGAAAAAGTAACCAAAATTCAACACTTTTCAAATAATTTCATATCAATTTCTTTTGTTTAATTAATTATAAAGTGCAATAATTTAAACTTTAGTAAACTAAAACAAAACAAATCTGTACTAATCATTTGCACGAATCATCCATAACAAAAAATATGTATAATTATATACAAAAATAGATAAAACGGGGACTACATTTTTTATTATGTAAAAAAAGTTATCCAATGAAATATATATCAAAAATATTTTTTTAAACATATTAAAAATATGTTCCCACTAAGTTTGTTCTAATAATTTGTCAACTTCAGACTTTTTCAGAATTCCAAAACTCTTACTAACCCAATCTATTCCCACTCGAATGGATCAACTCGGGGATCGACTCGGGGCCGGGGTCACCTCACTCACCTTAGTCTTGGGCACAATGTTAAGTCCCAGCCGGATGTCGACGAGACTGGCCCCCGCCTCCGAGAGGTAGCCCTGGTTGGGCACCAGACACGACCGGCCGAAGCAGCAGGGGCAGCAGAGCTTGTGCATCCACTTGGTCCACTTGGGGTTCAGTTTGCCGTAGGGCTCCTCGTCCTTGGGTTTGAAAACGCCTATTATATTCTACAATTTTGGGGAAGGAAGGTGGAAAGGGGGAAGAGAGAGAGAGAGAGAGAGAGAGAGAGAGTGGTTTAATTGCTGCAACACTATGTCGTTATTATGCATAATTATCTTAAATTAAAATCTACATTCAATTTTTTTTTCGTTATTTGCTTCAAATTTTTTTCTATTTGTCGTAATATAGATAAAAGACAACCAAAGTATAAGGTTATTTTTCGCAACATTTAAAAGTTTTTAATATGATTCTTACTTTTTATCTGTATTAAGCTTGATATCGTTATGTACGTTGTAACATTCATTCTCTATATTATTTGACTATTTCCTTTTATTATCGCGAGGAACAACTGTCAACAATATATTTTGGAGTAAAATGAATGTCTTTTATTTTTGTAAAACGCTAAAAGGGAAAACAAAGCACATTTTCCAAGAAATAAAAAATGTTATTGCAGAAAATAACAAATAAATAGCACATAAAATTTGTTAAAAATTGTATTCAACATATGTTGCTGCTGAAACATGCCAACTAGAATAATGTTAATGTTTCCAATCCAATAGATAACTAAACTGGATTATGATATAGAATAAACTGCTCATTCAATTATAACTCAACTGCTGAATATAAATTTTAAATATTACCTGTATTATAAAATGTTTAAAATGTGACTTGTAATTATAACATTTGTAAGGGTAATAGACACTGGAAAACATAACAAATAAAACAATCATTATATATATAATCAATGGTTTGCTACTTAACAAAGTGCAAATAAGTGAATCCAAATTTAAGCTTTATCTCATATTTATTAAATGGATCTATGAAACGGTTTAATATACGACATGTCGATACAAATGAAAACTACATAGCCACAATTCGTTGTAGAATATTATTATACAATTAAATAGTGCAGAAATATTAGAATATATAATACATATTTATCACAATATTAATAGTTTTCCTGAAAATACATTATTTTATTAATATGAAATTTGTATATATTGCAAAGTATGAACAGCAATTTGTTTATATTGTCAGAAATTTAATACCTAGAAAGAGTCAAAAGTTTATATTTTGTATATATTCAGGAGTATGAGCTGAATAGTAATTGAAAACATTATATCATTTTTAGAGGAAAATTGCGTATTGCATAAGACAAGAAATAATACAAACCAAACATCTGAGCTGCTTTATTTAAAGTGTCCAAATAATTTTGTTGTCATCTAAATATTGATTAACATTATTCTCCATTATGTGGAGCAGATCTTACCACAATTTAGTTCCAAGTAACTCGTTCAGACAAACAATGTGCCATGTATAAGTATATAATAATGTATTACATTACTATACGCAAAACAAGCTCACTATTCCCACAGCGCAGTCCCATAGAAAATCAATAGATATAATGAAAATATATTCTGCAAAGTTGAACTAGTTGAAAATAAGATTGTCGTCAAACAGCTGCTACCCACGTTAAAACATTTTATTTACAATAATTTATATAGTTATAATTAGTTACAGATAAATTTATCACAAAAATACGTAACTAGACCGTTTGTGTAACGAACAAGAAAGCAATGCAATAATAACACTAATACGCATTTACTTAAAAAAATATAACACCTAAACACCTAACATCATTGAAAATGATTTCTAAACTTAAAACAGGTTATAGTATTCTACAAGTTTCGAGTTTACGTAATATTAATATGTACTCGCAGTTGGACCTTTTGAGACTATTTTTAAGGCAGTATTAAATAGTGCTGCAAGCAAAGAATGAGGCAAATACAGATAATAATATATAATTAAGGATGCTAAATGTGTAGTCAATACTACTTAATAATATAATTATATGTTATACGTCATTAGCTCTACTCCACACTATAAGTTCAACTAAAAGACAGTCAAAGGGCAGAAGAGTGGGAATAGAAGAAACAGAATGGGGGAGTTTATACATAAGCTGTAACAACGATATACTTAATACAACTTATCGCGATAGAGTTACAGGTTTTTTGGTCTATCACCATAGACAGGCTCGCAAATAAATAAATTTTCGTTAAAAATAATATAACTCACAAAAAATAATGGCAACGACATAACGCAAAAATGAATATTATACTAAAAATATATAAGCCTAAACTTCATCAACATGAAAGTGAGAGTATAAGCAGCATAATCGCGATAAAATACATATAGTACTTACACTACAATACTTTCTATTACATATTTACTATTACTTCAATTAGTTTTCTATTATTATTTCAATACAGCTGCAGCTTGTATAGTAAATCTATATCCTTCCATGTGTTTTATTATTCAATTTCACAAACGTTTTATTGGACATATTATATAATAGATTACTGGACATCATATTCCGTAAAACTGTGTACATCGGAAATGACCTTTGTTCTACAAAACAAAGAATAATATTGCTTCTACCAGTTTCAAAACAAACTGTGCATGTTGTAGACAAGATGTGGATCCAAAAGTTAAAAGGCACAATACACTGCACTCTATAGACGAAACGTTGTGTTGAACTCTAGTCTACCAAACATGATAATATAGTACGATATTTTATAATAACAGTAATAAATGATATTAATCGATAAGAGCAAAAGTATACAGATTAGAGAGTGAGTAAAAACGGTCATCTGTTTTTAAAATCAGTTTAAAGTCAGTCACAAGATCATTTACGGTATAACCATTAGCAGGAATAACATATTATCTATAGAAAAGTTATACAACAATAGTTACAGTATGTGCATTCCCTTCATCTGTTGATTCTATTTATACTGAATTTTAACTTACAACTTAAATATTATCTATATTTTTATTCTAAACTTTAAAAGATAATAATTTACTTATACCTATGCTTTTCTTTTAATGCATATTTTGCTATTAAATATTGAAATGTAAATATTATAAATTAAAATAATTCATAAAACCAATACTTAATGGAATTTTAATGATATAAACATCGGATAAATACACAAAAGCGGCTAAATATTATTACGAATTCTACGGAATAACAACCTCAATAAAATATATCAAAAAATCATTGACGAATAATTCATTACAAATGACAATTGTATTTACAAAATAAACAATAAAACCACTTGAATAATACAAATTTATAATTACAAACACCCGAGCTATCCAACCCAGCTAGGTTTATAATCATGATGCAATGAAAACACAAAAAAACAACCCTTTAAATATAGCGATAAGAAAGGATTACATAAATGCTATTCACAAATAAAACGTACAGATGGAAAGCGAAATATTAAGAGGAAACACTATGGATCTTTATTCTGGTATTTTTCATTGTACACATGACTATGAACTTAATTAGATTCGAAAGCTGGCTGTATATTAATTATACATTTATCTACTTCAAGTGGTTTTATTTTTTAAAAGTGGCCAGTTTCTTTTTTGCTTCAAAATAAACAATTTAAATTTATTTTTGTTCAACAGAACAAATGGAAAAACAACTAAATATTTCAAAAAATATTGTTGTATAAAATAAGATTAAAAATTACATGGGCAATTAAGACATATTAGAGGTAGCCAACGTATCCGGAAAATATAATATTAAAAAGACAAAAAACAAAAACTTCTTCAATTATACATTTTTATTAGTATTTTGTAAATCTTTTGTACATTGATGGATTATATGCAATTTATTTGTTGTTATTATTCAATATTCTATTTTCATCTGTAGCTAAGCATTTATTTAATCGATGCATATATTTTCTTATAATTTCTTAATTCATTCAAACGAAGAGTGGCATACTGCCATTGGAAATACTAATACGATTTACTTTTTCTCTAGACTGTTGCTCAAATATATTATAATATTATGTTGCCAACACATCACATATTTGCTAAATAATATAAATAATGTATAATATTGATTCTACATTTATTAATAATCACGATTGTCATATGCGTTAGGTTTTGACTGTCCTAAAACAATAGCACCATACAGAAAGAGACAGATGATTTTATAAAATAAACGGATATGTTACTAGACATAATAATATGTTATATTATAAATCAAATCATCCGAAATTGTTTTACTTATTTGAAGTGATGATAATTAATCTAGTTTTCCATATTTCATTTAGAAAAGTTATCACTATAGAAAACATTTTGAACGTTAAAAATGTCGTGAAAGCGAATATAAAATTTGAAGTTGTCAATTGTCTTCCAAGTTTTCAATTGAACGTCGTCCTATGCTTTGCTCGAACTGATTGTCATTTAGGAGTTGTCTTATATAGGGTCCACAACAATTCCCTCTTTAATCTTGGCCTCGCTCAATGCAGGAAATTTCTGAAACAGGCAGCACTTTTCTTATCAAGGGCCTTCACCAGTTGCTTATAATAAGACACCGTTTGATGTATAGCGTGCGTATGTGAACTAAGGAAAGATTTCTGATGTTTCTGGTACCAGGAATGTCCACATGGAGCATCTTTCCATGTGTAGTTCTCAACACAATTTCAGATATTCCAACGGCAAAGGAAGCAATAGTATTTTGTGTACCGTACTGTGGTCTTAAAGTTAGCACAGATAACTTATTTATGTCCTTCAGAGTAGTTTTTATGCTGCAGTTTGATGCATCGATGAAGAGGCGCCACTCTTGAGTATCATAGTCGATACCAAATTTGTTGAACAGTTAGTTGTTTGTTGGTCAGTTACAAGAAAAACAAGATGTGTCAGGTCGGCAGTTCACTTGTTAAAAAATTGAACTTTGACATCAGCGTTTACTAAATTCCATCCTTGAAGTCCAGACGCTGGTAGCTCATTTTGGTTTTTTGTTAGTTTAAGGTGTTGGATCAAGTCAGCTAACTCACCTCCTCACTATATTAACACATTACTGGATTAGGAAGCATTAGTTAATGACTCATATAATACATCAAATGATGCAACTGCTAATATGTCCACAGTGAAAGACATGGGGTAGATAGTTAGATAGTTACTTATAGTGAGTGATGTTTATCCAAAAAATCTAAATAGGATATATTTTTTAAATTAGTGAATGATATGCATAAACGGACTTCAAATTCGGAATCAGCCCTGTCGAGTTAGTATGAAACAAAACTTGGCTTTCATGATTTTTTTGTACAGTGTGATCTGAGGAACAGTTTTTCTCTGTTCGTTTTCAAAAAATACAGGTAGATACAGAAAACATTATAAATTAATATTATTTGACTGATAAAACAAATTCAATTTAAACTATAAACATGGTATAAAAAATGTTATAATAATTTATCAAGTATAACAATCTTTCCAAATGATTGTTGAAATAATTTTTCAATTTACTCATTTTATGTATAATAGCATTTATATTATATATTATAATATTTGAGCTATTATACAGTAAGGATTACTTATCTTGTTATATTTTTAGCCTACTTACCATCTCTCATTATTTACTAAACGCTTAAACTTATAAATTAATTACTTTGAGCAGGTTTCCAATGCCAGCTACTGCAATGTGACATAGGATTGCTGAAACTTAAGGTATAAAAATAGCAACAATATAATCGCGAAAGCCTAAACTTAATAACAACAGTATAACGTTAGCATATATTGTAACCAATGTATAGTTATCAAAAGTATAAACTTATTTCTCTATTTATATAGAGCTGATTATTTGTTCTACAAATCATAACAAGTAAATAATATTACTGTAAAAATAATAGACAATTAAAATAAGGTTTACATGTATTTGAAACATTCTATCAAATCAATAATATGACATATTAATAATAAGTTGATGCCATTTTATTCTTTTGAACATAATTTTTAAATATTCGAATAACGTAGAATAGATAACAACATATTATTTGATTACCCGTTATAATAATAACTATGAAAATACGTTGTTATATAAAAAAAGATTCTAACAATCTAGACGAAATATAGTTTAAATAAAATAGTTTAATCCATATGAAAGACAATCAAAAAAAGATTTCCTTTGGAATAATCTTGGTTGCTTTGAAAAGCGTATTTCAATAAAACTGTATATTTACAATTACAACACTAAGCACTCTCAGTTGTTTAACAGTTGTTCAACTTATCAGCTGCCTGGCTTACGTGTATAACTTACTAACCGTAACATGTCCATCGCTGCAGGAATAATATACTATCTTCGATCGTAAACATACTATATAATTGTGTTTGTCTATTTTAGTGTCTAATAGAAAAGCGATCTATGTTAATTTGCTGATCATATAAATGATGTAAGTGTGCAGTAAAGGAAGAAATCTGTAATGCATGGGTACCTACTATATCATCTAATCTTAATATTACACGTATACACGCGCTTATCAACACTGCAACTCACGCCATCCGGCTGTTTGGCGAAGTAGCTTCCACTGGAGCCCTGGAATATCCGCTCGGGCAAGATACCGCGCTCGATCGCCTGCTCGGCCTGCTTGACCAGGCTGGTGAACCCGGCATCGTTGGGGAAGTGGTTGGACGGCGGGGCCGGCTGCAGAAGGCCCTCCCCGATCCCAGACTCGTCGAAGGAGTTGTTACCGCCGCCCTCCCCGTGGTGGTGTAGCAAGGGGGTGTTCTCGCGCCACATATCCCCCGAACCGGCCGAGTCCTGGGATGGATGGATGGACAGACAAACTGGGTAGTTTCATTAATTCAACACAAGCGGCACAAGGTGCCTTTGAGGCTTGTTTAGACGGAGGGGTGGTCAAATTAACCCACCAGCAATTAACCTATCCACGTAACTATTCTTTCTCAATTTAATATTATGATAGTATAGTTGTTCATAGCGCTAAGCGGCTCTAAATATATCCTTTGTGTTATTATCAATCGCCTGGTTAGCTGTCTATTTAACGTCAATTATGTGCTAATTATAATGCAATAGTAAGGAGGAAAATATTTTTTAATGTTTCATTCAGGTATTTATAATTAATCTCATCGTAATTAAAAGTTATAAAAAATAATTACAAAAATACTTTAGCAAAATATTTGCAGGGATGTAAGTAATCAATTAAATTTCTAACTTAAACATTTTAATTCTTTTTTATACCGAAAAACGTTTTTATATGTTTAAAAGGCTATTTTAGTTTTGAGTGATAAGTTACGTCATTAAGTTATAAAGTATATTATACGAAAATATATTGGGCTGAGAGTGTATTAAGAAATAGGCAAGTACTGAAAATCTCAGAGCATTAGTGAATATTGAACAGTACGATGAAACATCAGTGGGTCAATTTGACTCACTTTAGTGCTTATACGGTTAAATTAATTATTTATTCTATGAAAGTGCTCAAGGGTGGGTCTGGAAAAAATATCGTAAACGAAGCCCTTATAATGGGTTAGTGAGGGGAAATTCACGGAAAATATTGTGTTGTATATAACAATTAAATATGTGCATATAAAAATTATTTAAAAAAATCATGATTTATTTAATAACCGTAAAAATATGCTCTACGCAGAATCCCATAACTACGTATATAATGTTTTAATTAGTTAAATAATAATGAAAAGTTGTTTATAAATTAGAGCAATTCCTTGAAAATAAAAATATTTATTCTTACTTTATTCATTGAAAATGAATACAGCAATTTTTCTTTTTGTAATTTACATAGATTATCCGCATACTAAATGTGGCGTTCGTCAGTTCAAAGCTAACATAAACGTCAAATTGGGCAAATGTATATAATGTATTTAGTTTTAAATGGGACGTAGTGTGACAGAATTGAGTGTTCTAAATCCGTAAGGATGAAACTAAACAAATCTTCGTAAGAACGCCTGATATATAGGAAGGGGGTGTAAGTCAATAAAGCTATGAGACAACAAGAGTACTTGTAATCCAGGGTTGTATAATCCTGGTCCCAATTTGTATAATATGTCGGGAATAACCTTACATCTTGTGGTGAAATTATATAATGCTTTGGGATTAACTAATATGTATATGTGATACTTTTTTGCATTTCACATCTGATGTTTTGTAGACAAATAAAGATGTCATGAGTGGTTCCCTCTCAGATCCATTTAGGTCATACGCGTCATCAATAGTCGATAAAAGATAATTTTATAAGAAACTGAATCCTAAACATTAGGACATGATACAAAAGCGCAGAAAGTCCTATACGTGCGTAACAACGAAAAATACTTCTAAAATAAAGAAAAACCAGGCCCAAATAGTGTCTACTATTGTAGTAGTCCAGGAAGGATTCATATAACTAGAGCGTTTAGAATTGGGTATAGGTCGGATCAGGTGTGAAGGTCATCACAACAAAATTAATCATACAGAGAGCATTATTAGATTGACTTCGACTATTATGTGCCGTGGATTTCTATATATAGATATAATGTTTATAAAGTAAAGCTAAGTAATTGTCGACAATAATAATATATATTAACTATAAATAATTATATAATATAATAGTAGCACACTTAACATATTTATTATTAAATATTAAATGAATACTGCAATTATGTTATATCTTATAAATTAACATTAAATTTAAAATGTATTTACATATAATGTGCAAATATGATTTGGTCTATCGTGAATTGTTATTTTTTTGCACGCCATTTAAAAAAGATAAAATGAAGATTATATCAATATAAAATATAGACATTTTCAAGACATTCCAAGTAATGTAATAGAGCCGAATATAAATACAAAATATTCCAACAATATGTTCACTTATAATTGACTACATAATGTGGCGCTTACTGAATCGTGTATATCGTTCAACCTGAGATTTTGCAGTTTACCTAAATATTATGTAGAAGTAAATGCCGATATATCATATATTACTAACGAATTAGATGTTAGTATGAAATGATTTTTTAAATATTATTTATAAAACAATTAAAGTATTTTACAATGAAAAATTAGTATAACAGACAATATTTGATTAAGACAAAAAAGCAGAAGGTATTTTTAAAAATGGTCATATTTATAAATTTTAAAAAACAGGATTTCTTTAACTTTATTTCTAAATATATTATTTCTTAGTTGATTATTTTTTCAAAATTACGTCTATTTTAAAATTGCATAACATATACAATAATATCTTAACGTGTTTGTAGTTAGTATGGTAAACGATGAAAGCATTGAATTATTTAAATAATATGAAGAAAACAGTTATTGCAATACATGACAATATTTGAATGGTGTATGCACGATTTCTTTTAAGTGTTCATATTTGACCCGACCTATACCAAATTTGAAACACTCTATGTAATCCATTATATACGCACGATTTTAACTGATTAATACTAATATGCATTTTCCACATTTTATCACTTTATACCTGATTTGAATTTAGGAATGTCTACATTTGATGTGGAAAACATTAACTTTTTCAATTGTTGATATTTTGAAAAAGTAAAATGTTACGGCTTATGATCTCCTGAGAACTCTTCTGAGTTTAATACGAACTAGATACTATTATAGTAATGCATAAAGTCAGTCATTCGCAGTTTCGGCACACTGAAACCGCGTTTGCTATTTCGGGTATAAGCCGAGATCAGCAAAATAAAATTTTCTTTGGGAATTTAAAGAAAATTATTTTCTTATTAATCTTTAATAAAAAACAAGTAATCTTAATTAAGAAGATCCATTTTTTCAAAACAGTATACCTCGGATATCTGCGCCATCGAGTTGAGCGCGGCATCGGAGAAGTCCAGTAGCAGCGGGGTCGACGGTGTGACCGGCGAATTAGCAACAGCCATCGACGGGTAATAAGGCTGTTGCTGCTGATAACCTCCACCTAGACTGACAGACCGGGGAGACTGCATCAGAACGGCGGGAGGGGAGGTACCGTTGTCGGCGGCGGTTTGGCTTACGTCAGTGGTAATGGTGTAGGCGGGGGTTGCACGGCCTTCGGGCAACTGTTGCTGATGTTCAAGGTTCGTGGGTGACGGGCTGGACGAGCGCGGCGGGAGTTGACAGTATTGCGGCGACTGAGATAGCATGCTCCTATACCCATTAGCGGGGTAGCTTAGGACAGGTGGTCGGACGTCTATATAGTGATCGCTATAGCTGAGCACCTATGATAAGAATGTAGTCATGTTAAAATATTGTCTGTATTGTCACATGGCAATTTAAACAATGCTCTTTGTGCATTGTTAACAACAACATTATAGTATTGATTATATTAATTAAATAATTTGATGCGATGTAATAATAATAATTATGATAAGTATGTAATACATCCAGAATTAATAACAAATGATGCGCAAGAAAAAACTATTCGAAAAAACCGCTAGAAACATTTCCAAAAAGATGAAAATACATGTGTACAAATTTTCAACTTCATAGCGTTCCCCTTCCGCAGAAGAATCCCTTAATTACATGTCCATCGACGAAGAGCTAGTATTTTTAAAGCAAGCGTCATTTATTTCAAAATTATTGTTTATCATAGTTCACCAAAGAAGAAGTTACACATATTTCAAGAGTATTATTACAAAACACACTGTTTTAGTTAATGTTCAACTGAACTTACAATAGTTAAATAATAAAATATTCAGATATGGAGAGAAAATTATAGAAAACCTTTGAACTATATCATACCATATTTTATCATGGTATTAAAGTTATGATTGATAGCAACAGTAAAATTTCAATATATCATTACAATAAAATGCAGTTAAAATTAAATACCATTTATTACACATGCATCATTTTAAATAATTAAGAATAAATATATAAAACAACTATGAAACTCGGTATATAGTGACAGGCATAGCAAAAGTTAACTGAAACGGTATCAAATGAGTATATAAACTTTTTTAAATGGAAATCACGAACCAAATAAATTACGGAAGGTAAATAACGGATATAACATAATAATATTATTTATAAATTAAAATTATTTTATATTATAATTATATATATATATTATATATATATAAATATATTATAATTAATAAAATTATCTCTATTACATAGGCAAATGTTTTATTGTGAACCGATTGAAACATGGTACTCTCATTTTAAAAGATGTACAGGTATAAATATATATTCAACATTATCTAAAGTAAAGAACAGATTGATTAATTATAATATTGTATATAAACATTATTTTAAAACAAAAATTCTGAATAAAAAAGTTCTTTGACTTACAAAATAGAGTCAACATGTCAATAACCTCTTTGAATCGATGTGAATGAATTGAACATTTAAAAAGTATTACTTTAATTGTTTGCAAATGACTAGTCGAGCAAGCATTTAAATGTCATTCCACTTAGACAGGAAGACGTTTCATTAAAAAGTGTTAACTAATCACATTTTATACACAAATAACACAATTTTTTTTTAATCATAATGTATATAATGTACAAATTAAACATGCCCTCAAACTATTATACTATTTCAGCTGGGACGAACATCATTAACATCACAAATAAGGTATGTTCGCTAAAAGATTGCACATATGTCTTACCTCCGCTTTTGCAAATAATATTTAATGCTCATTAGTATACAATATGTTATATATTTTAAGGAAGATTAAAACATTAAAAGATTAAAAACATTACTTTAAACGGAATAGAAAAATATTAAATAACATTTTAAAAAATATTTAACTATCATTTGTATAATTTGTATATCCAACTTACTATCGTTTAAATTATTATTTATTAACATAAGAATTAATAATTTCTAGAAAATAAGTATTTAAGTTGTTTAATAATAAAGATTAAATATTGCCATATACAATTAATTCAAATTATTATTCAATCAGTTAAGGATAAATACAAGAAATCACATGTAATATACAAATTATTAAATTTTAATCTAAAAGTAAATGATTTGCTTTATACAGTTATGTTGTTGCTTATTACTTATTCACATTGTATTACTGTTCTAATACATCGTTTTAAATTGGTATTTAGAAAAAAATTAACAAATTATGAAAATATAATAGAAATATATATAACAAAAAAATTAAACTAAACAATTTTCTAAAACAATAAAAGTTCATAAAAACAAATTGTTTGAATTTCATCATTTTCTCATATATTTTCCATTATTCATTATTATAAAACGGCAACAATTTGGTTAACAATAAGTTGGAATAGGTATGACTTTAAATAAAATCGAAACACTTATTCAGTATATTATTATCCTAAACAATAGTATACTTAAGTTAACAAAGCTAAATTCAATATAAAAATCTACAATATTTAATTATCAATCAATATACATTTCTAAATATAAATTTCGAAATCTATTTTTTATAATAATAATAACTATATTTAGAGACAATTGAGTTCAACAAAAGCTTGGGAGTGAAGAGCAGACAATTATAACATTTACTACATTTCAGTGATTTTCTATGTTTACTATATTTTAATATAATATTAAAATAATTCCTAAATATAAAGATACAAATCAATATACAATAGACGACATATATTATATTGTTTAAAATGTATTATTAACTTATCCGAAAATATAATTATGTGAATCTACAATGAAAAATAATAACACAAGTAAAAAAAGTAAAAAAATCTAAAACATATTTTAATTATGTTTCAATAATTTTAGTTTAATATTATTAGTGCAAATAATACCTATAAATAGCATAAACTGTCGCAAACAGATATGCTATGTTGATTTTTGTGAATATAAATTAAAACTATAGTGAAATTCCAAAGATAAATATGTATTACTTAACTCAAAATGACAAAAAATAGTATTCATGTGAAAAAACAAACAGGTAAAATCCAATAAATATGAATAAAACTGAAAGAATAAAAAATACCTATTATTTTTTAACAGCCCATAAGATTACTAAAAATATGTATTTACTCAACTCTTCCAAAAGTGTATAACACAGAGGTATAGTAGAATTTTAAAATTTATGAATTAATATATATGTTTTAGGTAACTTTTTTTACAATAAGTGTTTTTATTATATCAGTTTAATTGTTATTTTACCATATTATTCCTAACCTTTTTGGAACTATCCACAATACTAAATAAAATATAACAATATAAATACTATATACAATTTTGATTAATTCTAAAATCTATTCCAGTAATAATACATACAACAATGCTACTGATTCGCCTCTTGTCATTATCTTATCTCCAATAATGAAATATACATATATAACAAAAGCATAACATTATTAACTATTATTAACTATTAACTTAAATTATTTATAACACTTACATCTCTAAATTATATAATGTATAGTAAATTTTAAATAAGTAATATCAATAAAAAATGTATTGTAAATCATTTTCAGATAAAATTTCGGTCGAAATGAGAGTATTACTTATTGTAATAGTTTCAGCTATTGGTAAGTATTATTTAATTACAGTTATATTTCAAAAAATTGTTGTTTAATAAATAACACCACTTTATTTCAGTTGTGTCTGGTTGTCTTATTGTTGCTTATTGTTGCACATTGTCTTATGGTACTAAAAGTCCATCGTTAATTGGGACAAGAAGCCCAGGGTCAGAAGGAACACAAAGCCCCTGGTCAGATAGAACAAGAAGCCCATGGTTAGATAGAACAAGAAGCCCATGGTCAGATGGAACAAGAAGCCCATGGTCAGATGGAACAAGAAGTCCATGGTCAGATAGAACAAGAAGCCCATGGTCAGGTGGAACAAGAAGTCCATGGTCAGATAGAACAAGAAGTCCATGGTCAGATAGAACAAGAAGTCCATGGTCAGATAGAACAAGAAGTCCATGGTCAGGTGGAACAAGAAGTCCATGGTCAGGTGGAACAAGAAGTCCATGGTCAGGTGGAACAAGAAGTCCATGGTCAGATAGAACAAGAAGTCCATGGTCAGATAGAACAAGAAGTCCATTGTCAGATAGAACAAGAAGCCTATGGTCGATTGGAAAAATACTTGTCCAAAATCATGTGTTACATCAATCTCATAATCTCATCAAATAAAGAGCACAGGGTAAAATCTAAAAACATTTTTTGAACTTTAGATGATCCGCATACATACAATAGAATAAACCACATTAATTAAAAACATTACTTTTTAAAATAAAATACTGCATATTTTTATACATATTTTTATAGTGTGTTCTATATCCATGCATTTACTTCTAAGTGAATTAAATATATTTATTGATTTTGGTATATATTAATATTATGTTATTATTTAATTATATATTTTGTCACTGTCTTAAATAACTAATGTATTTAATTTTATGTACTTTTCAATAAATAAACTGTAACGCAAGTATAAAGCAAATGTAGAAAAAATATAAATATCTAATTATTTTCATTCATAAAATTTAAATTAAAAAATAACAAATTACTTTAAAGAAATGTATACAAAACAGTACCTATTTATTGATAGAGTTATTTTTTTATTGTGCTGATGTATTTATGTAACACAATTCCTTTCATTATTATTATGCAATTCGCCCCATTATTATGCTGCTGCCTATGTAATGATTATTTTATATAAATTTCAACATCTTTTTATCAATAACATTGTTTCTATTTCAGTAAGATTATGTTATATCACAAATAAAACTTCCAGTTTGTGTATCATTATAATTATAAACTGATTAATTATAAGGATATAAATAAATTTCAATAACATATATTTTTTATATCAAACTATTAATTAATATTAAATGGAAATATTGAACATTATATAAATATAGTATTGATATCTACGTTTTATATAGATTGTGATTTAAATGTTTGATATGCAAAAATAAATATATTTGAATCTAACAACATTGATTGTTTATTAACTTTTTAAACCATTAATGTTAACAAAACAAAATCATTTTATTTGTAAATTGCTTACAATTGACTGGTATGCATGTTGTCTGCGAAAAAAAAGTAATAAAAATAACAAAAGTTTATTATTGTTTATTTTAATATAAATATAATGTATAAGCATAGGTATAACATAATAGTTTAATTTAAAATAACTGAATTAGTATATATCATTAGAGGAGATTATGCTTAAAATTAATAAAATAAATATTAAATATATATAAATAATCTAAACAACTTTGTTTTAGATTATATTTATTATTATAATAGTTATCTCGTTGTAGATTTAATTGTATAAAATATGCTAAAAATTTTAATTAATTTAGTAGTGATATTATTTCCTTATATATAATTTTTTTTAAAAGATATGTATTTTTTGACTATATGATTTATAAACTCTATGATAGTTAACTCTACTTTACTATACTTTTTCTAATAATAATAATATAGATATGTTATTTACTACATTTATTGTGTAAATTAAAAATTTATATTATACGGTGCTGAGATAAGAATTACAGACTTCCACTGTAAAAAACACATTACCACTATGATCATGATTCCTGATCTGTCTAGATGGACTGTTTTTTGAAAAATTCATTACAGTAAATACTATAATGTATAAACATCAGGAATCTATTACATTTTTAAATACATGAATTAAAAGAATTGAAAATACATAAATTTATTTCTTTGTTGCTTTTTTATAATGTGATTCATGATTCATCTAGGTGGATCAAGAATCTTTTACTCAAAAAAAATATTGTTGTGTAAAATAGATAAATGCCACACCATATCAAAATATGTTGATGAAATAGTCATAATATGTAGAATATTATATTTATAATTGTATTAATTTACTTAAACATAACAATTATTACATGTTTGATAAACATTAATTAAAAATATAGAAAATACAAGGATATTATAATTGCCTTAATATTTAGTGATTCTTCAATGAAATCAGTGAAATCAAGAATGTTTTACCAGAAATTATTATTTTATGAAATATTATGTACAAAGAAAATATAGATTCAATATAGATATATATATTCAATTATTTCTATACACATGTAGTAACAATATTTAAAATAGAAAATAATATTTGTATTATACATTATTGTTATTATCATGATTGACATTTATTACATTTTTTATATAGGAATGTATAAAAATAATAATAAATGTAAAGTAATGTTTTACTTATTATATTGTGATTTCTAATCCATCCAGACAGATTGAAATTTTTTAACTAAAATATTTTTTGTGTGGAATATTTTGTTTGAAGAATAAAGTGTTGTTCAATAACATTTGTACAAATTGTATTAAAAATACATTTTTAAATTTCTCTTATCAGTGCTGGTGCGGCTCAATTTAATAAAAAAAAACGCAGGTGGTTGAAAATAACGCCAAGGGAACAATTTTTTTACAAAAAGACGAGATATACTGGTAGATAATAGATATATAGCAAATGTGATAATTTATATAGTAAAATGTGTTAGTGGATTGTCTTTCAATGAAAATCATTTCATTTTCGGGACTTTGGGTAGAGTTGACAATCTAGAAGACTCAATTTTTCTCTTCATTTCTTTGGCTTCTTCAGCTGTTTTCATCAAAACACGCTCCAATGCTTTCTTCTTGATGCTGAAAATGTAAATTAAATAAACAATAATAATATTTCAAGTTTGTGGATATAAAACATCCATGACACAAAAGAAAGTTTTTATTGTACCTACTTTTCTTTTTCCTTTTGGATATCACATCCATAGGTTTCCTTTTCTTGCAGCTTGTGAGCATCTTGTAAATCTGAGAGAGCTTTTTGAAGGCGCCTCTCTGCTTCAAGTGTTTTGGAAGCTGCCTCTTTCTTTTTTTCTTCCACAGGTGTCATCTCTTCTCTCAACTTTCGCAATGCCGACTTCCTAACTGAATCCTCTTTAGTCATATTCCACAATCTTTCTTTCTTTTCTGCCAATTTATAATCATCATCTTCACGTTTCTTGCTCACTAGTAATTAACCATTTTATTTATACAAATTATAAAACATTGCAGTTACAAAGCTGATAGTTTAATAGGTCTTACCAGCCCAGACCTCGAAAAAGACACATCATTTTTTTGAAAATCAATGGCAAAAAAATAACACTAGGATGTATGAAAAAATGCATAATGCTGGAAAATTTCAAAATAACACTCAGCGTTAAATAATACAGGCCGCACCAGCACTGATTATGTAATATTTTTGAAAAATAATAATAAGATTATAAAAATAAATCTGTACTATAGATATATAAATATGAGTCCTAAAATACAATAATCAAATAATACATATTTATATAATGTATTAATGGTATATATTAATAAAATTATATTAATTAAATTATATATATTAGTAATTCTGTAAATTTATAAATAATATATAATAAAATAATCCTAATTGAATAGTTTTTTAATTTTTTAAATATATATCTTAACCCATTAGTGCTTGATGCACTAGTATATAAATACCAACATGATACATCTTTATATATTATATATAAGTTTAGAAAATTCAATCAAAAGCTATTTTATTGATTGGATATAATTATAAACTGCAAATACAAATAGTAGTTAATTTTTTTGGAGCAATTTAGGTATATGCAAGATGAAATAATGATTAGCAGTATAATAGTAAGATATACATGGCCAAAACAGATAATATTTTCAGGAGAGTTCCAGACAGGCCATTTAAAATGGTGGGAGTGGCAAGTTTCTTTCCTTTACTAGCCATATTCATCTTATTTTATTTTGCTCCACCAGGAATAGAAGATATTTGCAATCTATATATTGACTATTCACTATTAGCAAAAGATTTTCCACTAAAGTGGTAACTAGGTTGGCAATTATGTGGTTATGTCATTGACTCACAATGAACCTAATTGGGTGCCACTTCTGAGTTGACACTGAACATCTCACCCCCCCCCCCCCCCCCTAAGCTTTTATATCTAATAACC
>JAUZND010019939.1:0-25848 GCA_034780555.1 Coelogynopora nodosa | reverse complement strand
TTATAGACTGAAATGTTTAAAACATAATTTGACTCAAACTTTTCTGTTTACTTTTTTATTTTATATTATAGCTATCAATATCATATAAGTTTAAAAATCCTTCTGAATTGAAGTTCTGTTACCATGGAATTCATGTATAGGCGAATTCTCAATATAGACGAATTCGATATCGGCAAACTCAAATAACATATTAAAGATAGGGGAAAAATTCGGCACATTTGAATAACCTTGATATAGACGAATGTTTGATATAGGCGAATCCTACTGTACTTGTTATATACTATAGTAAACCTATTTGAATTGCCTAAAACTAGTACTTTGGTACTAGTACCTAATAACTTTTTTAATTAACTTTTTGTTGCTATAATTGGTAGCCCTTAGATTACTATACTTTATTTTATACAGTAATTTACACTGTCAATGCATACACCATCTAAATTAATGTATAAAATAAAGTATATGTGTGATATAAATATATGTCATAAAGCCATGTCTGTGATATTCATAATATGTGGGTTTCGATTGATATTTAAAATGGTATCATGACCCTAAACTGATTTATTTAACACATATCATTTAGTTGTATGCATTGGTTGTGTTGTGATCTTATGGCATGCATTTGTAATATAGTAAAAGATAAACTAGAGCATATATGTTATTTGTTCAACTGGGCAGTCACAACAATATATAAATAATTTTTTTCAATGTTTTTATATATATTATTACATAATCTTTTTAAAAATGTTGAACTACTATATCATGTAGCTGACTATAATACTATTTTTACATTTATTTTTATTACTACTAAAGTAGAATAGAGTGCATGAAATTGGAGTTGTGATTATTAAATAGAGTGAATTAGGGATAGTTTTGGAGCTAGAGTAGGTAGAGCAGGAGATTATTTGATTGGATTTAGTTAGAGTAGAATAGAGTAAAATTGGAGTTCATTAGATCAGAATAAAGTAGAATTGGAGTTAATTAGAATAAAATTGAGGGGAATCAAAGTTGATAATAATGATTATGTTTTCTATATTTATTGTAACTGCATTACTTGAGAGAATATAGGTTATGGTATGGACTATGCCCCATGTAGATTCCTAGATCAATAGGATGGACCATATATAAAACACAAAAAATAAATATGATTTAAGTGTCATAATAGTTCAAAATAAATAGGCATAGTAAGTGATAATTAAGTAATAAAATAAACAGTGTTATTATACTTCCAGCAGCTATAAAATTTTTATTGATTATTGATATGTCAAAATAATGACAATCATATAAAATGAACAGAAGAAAATCTGATTTATTTGTATCATGACCTTATACAATGCTCACATGGTGAACAAATTACTATAACGTTTTTATGCCATTCCACGAGGGTTGTATAGGACATTTATACATATTTACTATATCTATTTCATAAAGATAATACATGTAATATTGACAAATATTGCATTATGCAGTTTTCAATAGGTTCTATATTTAGTAAACCAAACAAAATTTGCATAGTAAGTTTTATACTAACATAGCATAAGCTTTTGTACTGTGTCATATGGGACACCAAAATTTGATAACATCTATTTAATATTCCAAAACTGCGAGTTTTTTATCCAAATTTATTACATTCCATATATTCATTATTAAATAGAAAGTTTAAATTAAAAAAAGTTTTAATCTAATAATAAATATAGTTTACTTACTTATATAAGACATTTAACAATACAGTTGATGTGTCATACAGGATACATTTTGTCATTTATAATTTTTGTTTTGAAACAATATATAATATATGACAGTTAATATGTATGTATATTTATAATTCATATTAAAAGGTATATTATTAAAACCACACAATATGTTATTCTATTAAACTTGAAAATGTGTAGTTTTTAGAGAATATGATACATAATTGTAAATTAATGAAATTTTCTATTTAAAAAATACTAAATTAGTATATGTTTGAAAATATAATATTACTAGCTTGTCCAACACATTTAAAAAGATGTGATGTATTGTATAGACTAAATGTTATGATGAACATTATTAACATTTTAGATCTAACAATTTTTTTAACTCAAACATAAAATTGCAAAAAATGATATGAATTATATTCTCTTAATCTGCTCAAAGAGACTAAGAGTCATTTAATATGCTAATATGTTATAACTTATTTCCATTACTATTGGATAGTAATATTCTTTCAGAGCTGGTATGTTTTTTATATATTTAGGGCATTGTAGTATTTGGTAAATTTATTATATAGTTACTTATTAAAATAACTGAAAAAGTAAACAGCCCCCCGTTTTTTTGTGTTCAATGTATAGTGATGAAACTTAATGTATATGAAGGTTAAATAAGTTTTTTACAATAAATATAATTTAGATAAGCAATTTAAACCATTTCAGTTATGTAATTCCATATACTGGCATTATTAATTAAAAATATATTATTGGCATCAGCATCAGTTACTTAGTTTGAGCATCAGTTTTTGTAGAATTGGCATTGAATTATTTGGAATCAGCATTGTGTTTTTCTCAGGTAATTGGCATTGGTATTGTTTTTTGTGGAATTGGGATTGTTGTTTAACTATAATCTGTGATTGTTTGTTTATTGGCTGATGGATATTTTGCTCAACTTCTGCATGACTGGACCGTACATGTTTCTAAAATTTAGAAAGTTACTAACTAGTATGTATATAAGTATAATAAGTATATGACTAGAATAACATTTGTCCATGAGCTAAAATAAATTATGTTGCTTCTCTGTCTTTGAGATTAACAAGAAGCTATTAGCTTTGGCTTACACTGGCTTGCACAATTAAATAGTAAAATAATAGTATTAGTGAAACTAGAAAGTTCAGTTAAAATATTAAAATTAAAGTTATTATTTAATAATAATAATATCCACATAAATTGAAATAGAGTATTATTTTAAAAATTTCATACTAAAAACTAATTATTAACATCTGACCACAGACAATGCTAGGTCTTATATACTTTTTATAAATCATAGTGAAATCTGACCTCTGATCATTCTAGCTAAATTTAGTGGTCAGTGCCAGTGGTTGGATTTTAGTATATATGAACCTAACCATTACTACACAGTTCATAGTCAGCTATAAAAATAATATATATCTGACTACCAGTCAAATATATAATCAGTAAAAAAAAATCAGCAGCCAGAATTAAAATATATATCTAACCAGTTTCAATAAATTGATTTTTAAACAATGTTTATCAGTTCATTAATTTTGAATTTATAAATAGATTTTATAAATCAAACAAATTACTTAAATTTAATATTTTAAGAATAATGACATATATAGTATATTGTAAAGAGATAAATTAAGAACATACATTACTTATTAAGATTACATATAATGTTTTTAAAATTTTACAATCCTTCTTTACAACTACACTTTATTCAACTGTTAAAGAATGATACAGCTAACTTTGCTGAAATTTAAGAGTCATTAAACTAAATTTTTATGTAGATATTTTAATATTTTATGGAAAGTAAGATTTACATTATATTTATATCAATTTATATAATTATATGATATATGAGTTTCATAAACCACTTATTTACTTCTAGTTTTTAGAAACTTCTACATTTCAGAACCTTCTTAACTTTTAAGAGTTAATAAATTTAGAAGTAAATTTATTTAGAAGTAACTGTAGGGAATTCTTAAAAACTGACCAATCAGCTTACATTAATTATTAAATACATCACAATTTTTAAAGTAAACTATAATGGTTTCATAAAAAATCGAAGCAACTTAATTTAGCCACGAATTTACTTCTAATTTCTAAGTGTAGTATAGGGTGCCTAAATATGAACGATTCAAACAGCAGAGTAAATTTTGAGCAATCTTGCAAATTATAAGGGATAATAAATTTTGAAATAACCATTTTTTAATATAGGTTATTTACTTATTCAATATATTTGTTTGGTATTTTATTACAATTTTCTCAAATGTTTATTCTATATTGTTTTATCCATAACTGCATGACATAAATTTCTTTACCTTCATTTAATTTGTATTCAATAATAAATATGCTACTAAAAGTTCTTATAAATACAAAAAAAATTATATAATTAAATAATGTAACACTCTTATTATAGCTTTGTGAGCAATGGGCAGATTTTTTTAGACTAAAATTAATCTGACATGGCATCTTTCTAATTAGGTTTATCATAATTCTGTTATGTGTCAGCAAATGAAACTTAATTATTGAAACTATATTTAAGAAGCCAATATTTAAGTACCTTCAGGTGCTTTTTAAGTATATAAGTATTTTTACCATTCATATACCATATAATTTCTTAATTACTTTGTCTTTCTGAGCAGAGATGCATACAACATGGAACTGGCATTGTGCCCAAATACTTTATACATAGGATTTCTCACATCAAGTGCTAACAATAGGATCCCCCTATACATGCAATCTCAATTGTGTATAACTAGCTATATTTTACTTTCCCTATTTTTGTACCATTGTGTGAAAGACATGCACTGTCATTGGTGAATTAAATTTATTTCTAATAATTTGAATTAGAAGCTTCTGATTAGAAGTGTTACATGGAACTCGCTTTGACCGAACAGCTATTTAGTTGCTTCTAACTTCTAAATTCAGAAGCTTCTAACTGCTAAGTTATATGAATTAGGCCCCTGGACTGGCTTCTACAGCTAATACAAATCATGAATTCAAAATTTTACAAAAAAAGGAATCTGTTCCCAATAATTAAATTTCATTTAGTGAAAATATGTAGTACTATTTATGTAATAGTTTTTATATAATTTGGGCTTTGAAGAAATCTAGAATATTAGTTGTGGCATTTTTGTATTAGGACCAGTACCAAACAAGTACATTAAAATTTTTAATTATTATCCTGACCCTCAACAGTATCAGATTCATGTAAAATATTGTTCATTGTCATAAACCATTATTTATTTCCCATATGACAAGTTTCAGAGTAATTGAATTGAAACATGCAGATATAGTTATATCTCATTAATTTCTCCTCTATTGGATAAATTATTTATTTATTTTGTTTTAACTTATGTATTTGAAAGTAGAGGCATATTATAACAAAAGAAACTGTTTATAGACAAATATTTATCTAAACACATTACATGATATAAAGCAATTTATATATATAAACATTTGAAAACAAAGGGTCCATCAATAGTAGAAAGATCCTTAATTTAGTGCATGGAATTAAAATGGTATAGCATGTATTTACTAAGTTTTATTAAGTTTGATTAATCTATATTTTATGTGGTGTGTATTAGTCCCAATGTGGCATCATCCATAAAAATTAGTATTTTCCGCAACTTTAAAAATCATTCCAAAAATTACAGATATCTAATGGCTCACAATCATTTAAATAACAATCTAATTTGGTGCAAAAATTATTTTTCTTTTAAGGATTTTTGTGGTCCTATGACATTATCAAAGGGCCTATGACTAATAACATAAATAAATGTGATTGTTTGTTTGAGTTACAACAAACATTTTCTGCAAATTTTAGGTTGATAACATATATATATTTAAAAATTGGCCTATTAATATATCATAATCAAGACATTGATAATGCAATAGATATATATTTTTAAAATTCACCATAATTTTTGTTTGGAGACAAGGATTGCATGTACCAGATTTCACCTAAATCAGTCTATGTGAATAGGGATTTCTGGACAAATGTTTGTCACAGGGAGACATATGCAATGCTGTGATTCCAACAAGTTACTTTAATAAATAACCGGCACCTTAATCAATGTGAGCATAAATATTAAAAGGATACTTCTATCAGAACATAAACTAAAAGTTTTGTATTCTGGCTTATCTGCTGAGTACATGATGTAACTTAATGTTTATATAGAACAATACCAATAATTATATTAGCCATATAACCTATTTTCTAAAATTTTGTAATCAACATTTTAATATTAATTAGGTATCATAAATATGTCAGCAACAACAATAATTGTATGCAACAAGAACTAGAATAACTTTAGCATATGTATATATTTGCAATAAATAAATAAAGTATTGATTTTCTATATGAAAGGATAGTTACTTCTGCTGAAAATTCAGTATACATATAATGTATATATTGTGAATTTTAATAAAATGTTCTATATTTTGGTTCATGAAACCACAATTAGTTTGTCTATTATTTATAGTAGTAATTTTATTTTTGTTTAGAGTAATGGTTCTTGTTGCTCACCACATTTTCTTGAGAAGTACTCACTCCCTGTTTTTTAAAAGTGTTAAATATACAACATTAACTATAAAAAAGTCTATGTATTTAAAAATAAAATGTTGCATATTTCTGCCCTGTCTGAAAAATACTACTGAATAGCCACAATGAATCTAAAATACTTTTTTGTTTAAGAAAATAATCTGAAATTTATTTTTGTATTTATGGATAGTATATTGAGCCATTAGCCCCATGAATGTCAAAATTCTAAAAAACATTTTTGTAAAGACTAAAGATAAACTATATATAAAGATATTCTCTTTGAATGGATGGCATGGATGACTCCTCATGGGATTACTGAAACTTCCTTGCAAAAATCTTGGCTCTGGTTTTGCTCCATTCACATTTAGCCTTCATTTCTTCAAATATGCAATTATTGATTTCTTAATAGAAGTTAGAAAATAAAGTTGCATATTTGCAAGACAGCAGATTTATTATAGAACTTGAGAAGTGCTGAATAATGTATTGACTTGTATTTAAAGTGAAAAAGCACAATGCCTAGATTAGGTTCCCATTTTATTTGGAACATTTTTACAAAATCAGACTAAAATTGAATAATATTGTAAATAATTAAGTTTATGTACAAATGTGCTCCTTATTTATATGCAATATACCTGACTTTGGAAGAACTTTAATTTTCACAAAATTATAATGCCTCTTCTACTCCCATTCGAGGAATGACTGAAGTTTTGGCCCTCCCTTTAAAAAATTTTTGTGAAAAAAAGGTCTATTGTAGAAAACATATAATTATGGTACAAATTATGAAACAAAAAATATAGGAAGTTTAATTCTAAATGGTAACCTTTTTCATAAATTGGCCCCTTTTTACTGTAATTCACCGTAGCTTTAAAAAAAACATTATTGAGTAGTTTGGGTATGGTTTTATATTCATTTGTCATACACTGATAAGGAATAAAATGAACCGTTTCAGAGTTATAGTCTTTATAATATAAAAATGGCGGCCATTTTGAAAAAATCGAAGTTATAAAAAAGCCCCTCATAAATTTTTTTAAGAATCACTTTTAAATGATTGTATGACCTCATACTAACATATTCTGCAACACATTAGGCAGGCCTAGGTCATCAAAAAAGTAGTTAAGGCCCACCATGCAAGTTACACACGGTTGCCAGACACAATTTAGTTTTGTTTTTATGGCTCACATTAATGTTATAAAATTTCAATGGGGTATTGGGGTGGTAATTTGTGTTAATATACTAATACATATTAACATTCATTGATACTCAGTTTTTATCACCAACAATTATGTGAAATAGTTCTAAACTTAACACAGAAATAATAGAAGTGAGGTATGTAATACATTTATAGGCGAACATACTAAATATCGATATAGCAATGCCTTATAAAACGACTAGACTATAATTTGAATGACTGGTTATTTAATATGGCTTTTCATCTATAGTACATTAATCAAGGTAGTGCAACTTGTAATGAAAAACATTTAGTAATGAAAAGTTTAAATTTTTACCATTTATGAAAATATTGCTATGGACTATAATCATAAAAATGGTAATTTATTTAATTGATTCATTTTTATTTATTTCATGTCGTTTTTATTATTATAAACTGAATGTTTTACTTTGTTATTTCAGTACTCTGAGAATGATAAATCTCTCTGAGATGCTCAATCAAAAGAATCAAAATCATCGAAAGAGTGGTGGCCAACCAATCGTCATAAGAGACAAACTGCTTCTTAAAGAAGTTCAGGAAATGGAGGATAATTTGCCCCAATCGGCCAGTATTAGTTTTCCCGATGCCAACATCCTTTATTCGTTCAATGTAATAGTGAAACCCAATGAAGGCTATTGGGCTACTGGGCAATTTAAATTCATTGTAGAGATTCCTGAAGCCTATAACAATGCTCCACCTTTGGTTAAGTGTCTTACTAAAATTTGGCATCCAAACATTGATGAAGATGGCCGTGTGTGTTTGAGTATGCTTCGGCAAACATCAATTGATTCCTCTGGTTGGGCGCCAACACGTAGACTCAAGGATATGGTGTGGGGAATTGACTCATTGTTTGGTGATTTGTGTGATTTCAATGATGCACTCAATACAACGGCAGCTGAACAATATAATTTTGATAAAGAGACATTCAAGCGGAGAGTTCAGCGTTATATTAATGAATATGCACGTCGGTAGTTGGTCTCGAGTGGACTATCATCTTAAAAAGTATGCAATAATATTATGTAGTCTTGAAATTAATTCAAACTGTATATAGTATATCGAATTAATTTTCCTTGCATTTGGGAAGTTTCAAACTTTTTCCTGTAATTTATAATGTATACAAATGTATAAAAACATAGTACTGTAATTAATTTTGTTGATCAATAGAACGTATTTGTTCTTTTCTTCCATGATTGTTCGAATTATTTGCTCATAACTTAATACTATTTAATAAATACGGTCTAGTCTACTATTAATAATTGTATCAAACTGACCTTATGCTGTAGAATATTGCATTTGTCATTTTAAGACAATAATTTAGTGGTTATAATCCAAATTACACTTGTTGGTTTTATGCCTATTTAGTTTTTGAATATTTCTATTTGGCTTTCATTCATTTATGAATTACTAAGATATTTTTATTGTAAAATAATGTTCAGAATTCACTTAGAGTGAATATAATAAAAACCTATTCATAATCGAATCTACATTCAGGTGGTCTTTATATATTTATTGTCAACAGAGACCATTTCTGTTTCAAATTTTCTATTCATGGTATCATTCAAAGTTCAAATTCATTTGATGGTAGCGAATTTTTAATCACGATTTTTGGACAATTATTTTCATGGATTACAGTTTAATTTTAATGTTACAAATGCAGTTCTCTTGGAAACGGTACAATTGTTTTTAGTTTATGTTTTCTGTATTGCTCATTAATAGAATGCAATTGATAAATACAAGAGGGAACTAAACCACACCGTTTTTTAGTGCATCTCGATTCTTTATGAAAAAGTAAGTTAGAAATTATTTCAATTTTATACATCAAAATTTAATATTAAATTAAAACAGTATATTAATATATTATTTCCATATTTTTATTTATGCTGGAATAATTGCATTTTTATATTTATCAGATAGTAATATATAAATAATTTTTCTTTTTAATCATTACTTTTTATTTTTCGTTAAATTGAATAATGTAAATATAGTATAAGAATGTGTTGGTTTCTCTTAGTTTACAATATTTATTGTTTGCTTAAACAATTAGAAATCAACGATGTAACTTTTCATTATTTCCGTAAATATTAATAATTGATTAAGTAAGTTTTTTGTAGTTTAATTAATATAACAGTTTTTTCAAGATTTTTATTTGCAGAAAACTACATATATATTGCTTCCAGTTAATATGTAGTAGTTTATTATTTGTGGTATAAAATGTTCTATATTACATATAAAGATAATTGACCTTTGCATCTTATATTTTAGGAATATTTTCATAGACATAAGCCAAATAATGACTTTGAACTATTACTGGATTTTGCCTGCTTCATTATTATATAATTTAGACAGTTATGTTATCAAAACATGTATATTACAACTCAGTAATTATTTTATGTATACTCATGTACAAATGTTGTATTTTTCAATAAATAAAATAATTCATAATGTTTTGCTTTTCATTTTGTCTTTTGCCGATTTGAAAATTGGAACAATTTGTTTGAATAAATATTTTATGATAAAATTCACTACGATTGTGAGATAGTGTTTAAAATGAAATATCCTCGATACCATTTGTGCTTGAAAGTATAGTTCAATGTGAGTTTTAGATTACGATGTTTAATATGATTTCACTCTCATAATTTTACACTAATAGAAAACAGACTTTATAAATTTTATTATTATCTGCATTAATTTATAGATTAATAAAAATTAAATATCCGACAGATTGACAATATTATTGATGAAATGTTAAATCGAAATTACTTGAAGTTTTTTTTTAGTTTTTTGTTAAATACTTAATATATTTCACATGTTATCTAATATTTCTCTAATTTAAAAAAGATTCTTAAAGATAGCTTTAACAACATTTTGAATTGTCTTACAAATCTCTTTCCAGCTGAAAAACATGTCACGTCTTCTTTCCTCATGTTCCGCACGAGGAATAGTTAGAGCTTTTTCGCAAAAACCTCCTACAGCAACCAGTACATCAAAACCCTCGCAACGTAAGTGATTTATGACTTTTCTAAATCAGTGATAACGAATTCCAACATTAAAAAAACAATACATTTATTGGTGGGGTATAGGTATACGTTTTTGTCATTGCAATTATTTAATACAAATCTAAAACGGTTTTTTAAATACCACCTATAATTATTAGTAGGGCCTATAGTAGTATCAAAATTTATGTTTATTGTACATGTATTAAAATTTGTAAGATCTATTTCTGGTATGTAATCTGTATTATATCTTACACAAAATATAATCCTAAACCAGTCAATGATCTCTATCCTTCGTTACCATAGCAGCCGCCAGTAAGCCCAGTGCACCACCAGCGACGGCATCACCAGCCGCAAACACCACCCAACCCAAGATAAAGTTTCAGAATTATCCGGAGAAGACGGGTGTTTATAAGGTGGACGAATACTATGGGCACACACCGTCATCCTACTATGATATTGAACTTGTTATGGATAAATTTAGACAGCCACAACCTGTTTCAGATAGGAAATTCTAACTGATTTTTTTGTTTATCTGAATGTGAAACCTTTATTTTTAATTTTTGTATTGATAATGTTTCGATTATTCAATGTAAATTTAGAACCTTCAGTAGTATAATTTGTTGTTTGCTTTTTGTTGTCTTTTAACTTATAGCGATATTTATATATTATAGTGTTCATACTTTATTGATTAAATTCCTTGATCACCTGGTTTTGATTTTTTTCTTCTGTAAATTAGACAAAGTAATTTCACATATGGTTGATTCTAGTATTCGAATTTGTGACATAACATTAAAATTAACGCAATTATTTCGCATGAATTTTATTAAAACGTTTTTTGCGAACATTTGTAGCTTGAGATATCATGATGGTATGTTTCGTAGAAAAACTATAATTCTGAATTTCAATTGTTATGAAATTTTGAATATACATTTTTTTAACATTAAACGTTTTATACGGTATTTTTTACTAGAACGGTAGGTAATCAATTTAATTATTAACTAGTTTATAAATAATAAAACTATAAAATTGGTTATTAGGAAGCGCATTTTAATTGAATCGCATAATTCGATCTGTTAATTACCTAATTATTACAAATTCTATCATAATTTCCTATTTTTATTCAGTAGGTATTGTTTTGTATTCTGTCTCGTATGTTATCCATAATTTCTTCAATTTTGTACTATATTGATATATGATACATTTGACATAACAATTTAGTGCAGCAAATTAATTTAAACTTATCATATCTATGACTTTATTGATCGTTTAGATTCTTTTGGTACTATATTGTTGTTATATACCTAGCCTGCGTGTACGAGTGTTAATGAACAACACTATCTATTATGTAATCTGAATTTTAGTCTACTGCATACTAACTAATTTGTTTATTTTGTTTAGATTTAGATTATACGGAACGTCTAATTATTTCATCTTTCGATTTTTTTACCTAGAAAAGCGATATACGCAACAATATTTTATTTAATTCATTACTTGTCATTATATCTACATATGCCATTATTAAAAATTCTACCATAATATATTAGGGTATATATATAATATGTATGGTATTTTGAAAATATATTACCCTATATAAGATTCATTTCTTAACTAAAACATTTTCTTTTTGCTAATATTACTTTACTATTATAATAACTAGTTTATTGTAATATACCAGTTTTTTTAACTAGTTTAAACCTAGTTTAATATTTGTCAATATTAACACTGACAATTTATTACAAATTCATTCTCTAATTCCAAATTTTTACATAATCATGCACCTTTTTTTTTAGTCACAAATGTTTCAAATTGTGCCGAGAACTTTTTCCAGCGTTCTTGTCCGCGCATTTTCAAAAAAGTCGACAGGTTCAGGTACAAAGAAGTCAAAGCAAGGTAGAGATATATTCGTTATTATTGTGTATCTGTAGGCTTATTCCAAAATTTACTTTGCTATTTATTTAGGAGTCAAGAGTTCAGGAGTGACATTTTTAGCTAAAATATTTCTTGAGCACCATGTACACTGTTTCTAATTTGAAATAATAAATGGGGTAACTAGTGTTCGGAATATTTTACAGCATTATGGCGAATTTAAATCTAGTAAATAATGACTATTTACTTATAATAATATAAGTTTATGACGTTTTGGCTGATATTTTTTCATGGTTGATTCTATTTTTTGATAGCCTGTTTTTTGTCCTTTCTATTTGAAATATGTTATATCTATGTATTTACTTTGTTATGTATATAATAATATATACAATAAATAAGTTAAAGAACGTGAATTTTAAACTTCTTATGTCTTTTTATTTGACATATAAGTAAGGAGATAAACAACCAAAGATATTGAGCAAAATATTTTAAAAGTTATATCTCATCGTTTCATTTCCAATATTTGTACATAGAACTACACTCATTAGATAATATTGTGGTTCACAAATCTTTGTCGCGTTTGTTTACCAGGTGCTTGTTCTCACATTAGTTTGTCGAAATTTAAAAGCCATCGGAAGGATCAAATACACGGAAATCATAAGAGAATGATTTTATGCTTTTTACTAAAAAAAACCTTCAATTAATACTGTTGATTTGGATAAACATTTTCTGCATATACGGGTTGATTAAGATGGAAAGTGTTGCCATTAGTTTTGTACAGATTTTTGTGATCACTTATTATATATTTTTGGTTAATTTAATATATGTTATATGTTCCTGCACAACGATAAATCAAACATCTTCGTTTTTATGAAAAAGTTATACATTCTAATTTTAGTGTGATGCAAAAATTGTTGTTTTTATAAAGTAGACCATTAAATAATAGAAACATTACTATGTTCTACATGCCAATATATTTCGATGTTCAAAAAAATTCAAGGAAGCGGAGAAAATTATAAATATTATTTTAGATAAAATGAATAAAGTGGACATTTAAAGACAGTTTTCTTTCTAATTGTTTTGAAGTTTTCATATAATTTTTAATTGTATTAATTTTGTGAGTTTATGCTATAACATATTTTTTATAAATTAATTAATTTGCGTCGAAGGTTATTGTTTACTTTGAGATGACTTGGAAACATGTGAAAAATACAGGAAAAAATGATGAGCATAGATATGTGCAGACAATTAATTTAGAAAGTATATACCTATTTTTTTGTATGCTAGATTTCGACATTGTTTTAGTGATGGTTTTATCACCAAAAAAACTTGGAGGGAATCAATGTGTTAAACTCAGAGAAACTTTAAAAAACATTTTAACAATGGAGCCACTTAAAAATGGTTATTACAAAATCAGTAGGCCTACAACATTTATTTTTGATTTCCTAGTTCTTTTCTTACATCTGCTTAATTTAATATTTTTACTTTACAATTTTATCATATTATTTTTATCAATTGATGTTAATTTTTCGGTCGTACGACCGTCACAGGTACCAAGAAATCGTCTTTATCAAGTGAAACAGAATCGACGCCCAAAAATCCTAATGCTATTGATTTAAACTCTGTCATTGCTACGCAACCAACTCTTTCGGAGACAACCAAAGATGTGTACAAAGTGCCTGAATATTTTGGCCATAATTCGTCGACATACTATGAATATGAACTGATTATGAAGAAACATCGGTTACCTCAGCCAGATGCAAAGCACAGTGTTTAATTACTTTATTATTCCTATCTTATATTTATGCGTGTGTAGAAGAGTCCATATTGCATTTTTGCACCTTAAATTGGTCAAATACTTATTCGGCATTTATGTTTCAATTTGATTACATGTTTAGTCGTCTGGATGAATTTCACGTGCAGGCTTAATTTGTTATTAGCTAGAAACTGAACACATTATCTATGGAACATTACTGTAAAAGTAATCAGTTGTGAACTTATTTAGGCAAACTATAATCTCTTAATTTTAATCTCTTAATATCTTAATTTGTTATTTAAATTTATGTATTGTAAAACTTGTAAAACTTTATTTAAAACAGCTAAAGCTTTAATTATAAATTCAAAAATCGTTGTGTTGTAGTTTATGTTGCATTTGGCTCGTTTTATCACATAGTGGTCATCAGTTAGTCTGTCAAAATAAATTTAAATTAAGGCATTGAGTGTAAACTTTGTGTTATTACTAGAGTTAAACTTTCTGATTATTTTTTTAAACAGTATGTAAAAATCAATTCAGATTTGTTACATTATATTTGTACTGGAATTTTCACATGATTATATATTTAATATAAACCGCTTTCATTAAAACTTACGCTTTTGATTTGTTTTTTTAAACACTATTATTAATTGTATTTGAACTATTTGTTTTACTAAATTATATGTATGGCTATACACATTATATTCCGTGCTTTATGATTCTGCAATACGTCGTAACTCAGTTTTCGCGCCTATTTGTGAATATTATAGTATTTATATACATATGTACAATCTTAAAAAATAGTAATCTACTTCTTAATGAAAAAAAATTATGATATATTATATAAATGAAACTTACAGTATCGTAATATCTTCAATCTATTAATTGCCTTGTATTTTAAAGTTACCAAAAATTATTTTGGTTTGTTGATATTGTCACAAATGATTTTTGTATTTGAATGTTTGTATTGTATACATAATTTGATGCAATTTTATTTTAAATAGGCTATCATAATAATTTTTTAAAGCTTGTATAAAACCTTCGTTCCATATTTTGAGCATTAAATATGTTCCGTTCTTTTCTAATTCAAATGTTGCCTACTAGTCTACTGAATTTATTTCTAAATTATCCATATTTTAAATCAATTATTTCTCCTCAACACGGAATTAGCAATGAACTATAAGTTGACTGTTTATCTATACTTGTCATTTTTGTTCACTGTTGTTGTTTTTTTGTAGTTTCCTTGTTACAATGTTTTAGTTTTTGTTATCATTATATTCCATCTGTTTTTATAATCGAGTGGCATTCAATGTTACACTAGCACGATACGATATGGATACGTTTTTATATGTTTTGAGAATTACAATATCTCTACTGCCTAAAATTCATCGAAAAGTATTTACGTTTTTAAAAAGCTTGTAATATTTATTATGTGTTTGCGTTTTTTGTTATAGATTTATATTTAATTTTGATGTTCCCTCCAATGGCGTCATATTTAATAAAACTTTTTATTTTTCTCCAAAGCTATGGCTGATTATCGACTTCAAATGTTGGAAAAACGAATTTTGGAACTGGAGAAGACTGTTATAGGAACGTCTAAACCAGCAGACAATCAATTACCTGTAAGATTAGATATTTCTACATGGGAATATGCGTGCAATATTCAATATAGTTAACAAATAGTTCATCTCTTTTATACTAAGAAGAAATATATTTATTATACTCTTCTAAAACGCTTTTTTGTTCGATAATGAGTAATTATTAACCTTACAGAAAGATGTAAGCAATAACAACTATATATTAAGTGCACAGATTTTCATACTTATGTTTCGATTAAGATGGATAAAATACTATTCTGTATTCATTTATCATTTATTAAAAAATGATTATAGATGTCCGGTTTATTTAATTAAAAACTTATGTCTTTTAATAATTAAAAAAGGTATAACAGTTCACTTTATATTTCGCAACCTGTATAGTCATATGTTTTACTAATTCACTAGTTTAATCAGTATAATATATATTTTAGATTAAAGTGCATCAATATCGATTTAGTGGGCTATGTGAAATTCACCAGTTTTTTTAAAACTTGAAAAGCAATTTGTGAAAACCAACTTCAAACACTAGGGTTATTGATTTATTGTAAAAAAGAGTTAATCGTTAACTTATCTTTAACAAATTTTGTGTGACAACATTTTTTAGCATTTTTTCAATTGACTCATATTTTTTCTCACATTTTCTCTGTTTAGTGCGTCGATCAGCTGGATGCATTTAACGTCCAGTTTACCAAGGCTACCGAGAAGCGAGAGAAACTCACTAGAATGATGAACAGAGGTATAAGCTTGATTAAGATACAATTCACGTTTTACTGTTACTAAATTCGTCTTTACTATACTCATAAATGTAATAATAAATGCATTAACTACTACAAATTATTGCACAATGCAAACAGTCAAAGTCCTTAAAAATATCGATCAATATGACCTGAAGGTTTGAATTATTTCTCTTATTATGACTGGTATAGGCTTTTTTCTAAGACTAAGAACATGCTTCTAAAATATATACTATAATGCCGCTAGATTTAACATTGTGAGTGTTAACATCCTTTAACTAATATATGTTATGGTTGTTGAAGTTGATAAAAAGTCACATTAAACAGCAACAATAAAATTTCTGATATTTAATTTCATTTTCATAATGAGCTATGCTTTACTTTTAATAACTTAATAAATTAAGTATTAACTTATAGTCTATTGTATTTTAATATTTTGTTTCAATTTTTTATTATAATATTTTAACAACCTCTTTCTTTAGTTACCGAGTTGGAAAAATATATGGATCCGACATTTTTGGATGATATGTCTCTGTCGAATGAAGCGAAAATTAAAATCATTTTAGGTGGTAAGTTAAAAAATGATGTAATTTATATTTATTATCAGTAACTGTTTAAGAATAAACCGAAAACGTTTCAAATGGATTTAAAATATGTTTCTGTTTGTTGTAATTTCAGTTTGTTAATTAACCTAGTTGTCATATTGCTTTCTATACAACACAATATATCTGTATAATTTGTTCTTTCTATTATTCTTGTTAGTTATAAAATGAAATCTCGAAACATTTAATTTGATTATTACTAAATTAATATTTTAATAAATCAATATAGGTTTTTGTATTTTTGATTCACATAAGTTTAACTGACTTAGGAATATCTAAATTTTTGCAAATTGATATATATATATAAGTTTATGTGTAATAATATATATTGTTAATTCTGGTGACTATTTTTTAAATTTACATAATATAACTCGTATTTAATATAATTTTAAAATTATATTTATATTAAGGTGAATAAAGAGGAGGATAGAAGCAATTAATCTTAAATAAAGATATATGAAGATACTCACACTAGTTATCCCTCAATTATTTAAGATATGTTTTTTATGATTTTATATATCAGAGGAGGATAAGATTCGTGAAACCGCTGCCGCTTTGGAGAAAGTTTATCAACTTCGAACCGTCCTAAATAGTGAACAGATACAAGGTATTTCTAGCATTTTATGGATTTGGGTATTAGGGTAACAATGAAACTATGGAGATTATTAAATTATAAAGTGATTCATGCAGACCCTTCTCAAAGTTCATGGGATTTTTTATATTATAAAGAGTTCTATGTAAATTTGGAAGGGAAGTCAAATTGAATACCAATATTTAATCCTTGAATTTAAATATTCTCTATTTTTTATTATTAATATGTACATTAATTATGGTTTAGCTACGGGCCATTTTGATTATTTAACATTTTCATTGAATGCTGAATTAGATGTCCATTTTGAAATAAAGATTTTCTGATTATAATACCTATATTACAGGGAAATAAACTGAAAAGTATGTTTTTAGCTTTTTTTAGGATTCTCGTTTCCCCCTCAAAGTTTCATTACTTTTTTATTGATATAGTCAACTTGAGTCACGAAAATATTAGTAATTATTATTAGGCAGGTACTGAAAATTTAAATATGCTTTAGTAGATGTTGAGTAGTGAACGATTAATTAGTAGATGTTGAGTAGTGAACGATTAGTTAATGGATGTTGAGTAGTGAACGATTAGTTACACGTGGGTCAATTATTAATTTATCTTCTGAGATCTACACTTGACTATTATGTTGAATACTGTTTTCTGTACATTGTACTAACTATACTTAGAAGGTGGTTCTATGGGCAAAATTTGTATCTGAAGAAGTGACTCACAATTACTTTAATATTTATTACTAAGACAAAAGATTTTTCGATAGTTGAATTTATAAATTCAGATTTTATTTGTAAACAAAGTACAGAATATAATAAATTTAAATGTCCATAATATCGTCCTAGCAAATGAAAGAGTATTATGTTTTGTAATAAGACAAATGTAGCCGACATACGAAACCGTCAAGTGTTTACTAAAATACATTATGATCTAACTTCTTTTATAGGTCTATTTCATTTGTTACCACCAGTAACAATATTTTATATATATATATAATATTATATATATAACAGTTTCGCAAATAGTTTTAATCACATTAGATTGATGTATGGCCTCAGAGTATATTTTTGTTTTATTAAATGAAATCTTTACTGTATTAATTAGACATGTTTTTTGAAAGTCTAATTTTGAATAATCACTACATAATAAATAATTTACAACAAAAAGGTATGTTTGGTAAATATCTCAAAATTCACATATGATAGTTATCAAGATGTGCATTCTTAATTTATGCATTTAGATTTAATTTTTAAATAAGTTATCATGTACTTTGTGAAGCACCATTTTTTGATTGTTTTTTTGTTTGTTGTAAAATTAGTTTTTGTTATATTATTACTTATTACTGATTATTATTCAGTTATACTTTTCTTGTACAATAAAGGTATTAATCATATTATCGTTGGCTACCTTAATGTTTCGTTTGTATATTGTCCAAATATCGATGTTATTGATCTATTCATAACGGCACACTACAATTGCACTTTCATGACCTTAAAATTGCTTTATGTTACGCTTTGCATGGTAAGAATTGTTATAAATATAGTTACACAGAGAAAGGTAAACAAAAGTTTGTGCAACACCTAAACTAAAATATAAATTTTCTTTCTTTTTTATTAAAAAGTCGATTATTTCCGTTACAAATGGAACATTCAGCATATTTATGTTGTTATTTATTCCCAGTGATTTAAGTACGTGAAACAATATACTTTATAATATAATTATGTACAGCATATGTCAAGTATCAATTTATTTGATCTACATAATATGAGTATTTGGTCGCTTATTAAAAGTATTTGTAGTGAATTTTATAATAAAAATAAATGTATATCACCAAGAACAAAGTTGTTAAAACGTGTAACTCAATTCTAGACAATAAATATAAAATCAGCTTTCTGTGTCGTTCTTAACGGAAGGTCTTGCTATTTCATAATTTCGAAATTTCAAAAAGCAGCTAATAAGTCAGTATTGATTATTTGGTACCTATAAATATTATTGTTAATTGAAAATGAATTTTTATATTCTCTTATCCCTCCGTGTGCAGGAATCAATGCTCTGAACGGCAAGTTCGCGACACTGACACAGAAGCATGTTGAACAGAAGGGTCAGACGGAAGAATTCTGTACTGAAGTGAAGCAGATTGTCGATGTCTACTCGGCTACCGTATCCTTGTACATCAGTTTTGTAATAAATAAATAATAAATCTATGTTTATTTAACGCATCATCTATAAGAGTCTCCCTTGTTATCAGAAATCAATATAATAATTATTCTGGCAAAGCGTATACTTTTATTGCGGCATTAATGATAAATCAAGATAGATCAATGGAATTTAAAATTTATTTCTTAAAACATTTTGTATTGTTCGAAATAACTTATAACACCGTACATTCCTGTTTTTATGATACGTGTAGCGTAATATATTTTTATTGCCTTATTATTACTCCTTCAACCTTATAACAACCACGGGGGTGTCAATATAATTTAAATATTTTCTGTAAATTATTAATTGTCTAGTTTTTTGTTGTCGTTTGTAAAATGTTACAAGTTTCAAATATCGTTTAAAAATTATTCATCCCAAAGTTAATCAAAATTTAATATAGGACTGATCAAAAACCATTATTTTTAACTTTTTTGTTTTCAGTGTTAGTTCAAGATCTGAGGGCATAATTTATTAAATAGCTATTACCTATTGTATTCAATTTTACCAATATTGTTTTTTTTACTTATTTTTAAAAATTATTCATCCCAAAGTTAATCAAAATTTAATATAGGACTGATCAAAAACAATTATTTTTAACTTTTTTTGTTTTCAGTGTTAGTTCAAGATCTGATGGCATCATTTATTAAATAGCTATTACCTATTGTATTCCATTTTACCAATATTGTTTTTTTAACTTATTTTTACATAGTTGTGTACTTTCGAAAATTTATCAATACGTTAATACGATCAATATGTCCAAAATCAATACGATCAGTGTTGATACGATCAATATGTTCAAAATCAATACGATCAGTGTGTATACGATCAATATGTTCAAAATAGTAATTTTTACCTTAACTTCAGTCAACAATAATCTTTATCAGATGCTCCAATTATCAAAGCTGTATGTTCAATGGGATCAGAAAGTTTCTGATGTAGAATCGAGAGGTTAACGTGTTTGTCTATTATACCAAAAGATAACTACACAACAATCATGTGATGGATTTTTCTTAACTGTGACGGAATATTATATGTTTACTTTAATTTATTTCTACTTATATCGTGTCATCGTTGAATGCCTTATAATGGTGAACTGTATTATGTTTATAATTCGGTATGATGTACATTATTTTTATTTTATGAGTTTGTATATACTTGTAGATGTTCAGTAAATAAGCTATATTTATTATACGTATGATTAAACTTCTTGTGACTTTTAATATATTTATGGTACTTAGCTATATATATAAATATTGTATCATTTGCAGTATATCTTATTAAAAGTTGGTTTTGTGAATCTTCACTATAGTGATTATACATATATATTGATGAGACTATTATAACTTTTGTTTACTAATAATTATAGATACCAGTCGTCCAAACAAATATGATAGACATTAGATACTTATTCGACATGGATCTAGAATTTTTTTTTAATCGAAATATTTACAGCAGTAAACTACAGATAATGCAAAAATGTATTCTTTGTGTAATTAAATCTAAATTTGTTTAATAAAGCTTCATTGAACAATTTTTTTTAAGTCTGAAAAACAACTGTGTTCTGAAATTGTCTAATTTAATGCTATTTAAGTTATATAAATTGAAACTTTTAACGTTAAAAAATTATATAACTCGAAAAATACTAATTATACCCTTGATAACTGTGTTGAGCTATGTATATCTTACCTGAATAAAGATTGAGAGATAAAAATTGAATTGATTATTATAGGGCTTTGTTGCCATGTTATTGTCAAATAATACATATATATGTGTTGAATTGTTTACATGTACGTAAATGGAATAATTTATATAGTTTATCAGATGCCATTGGTGTAAACACAAAACATCTGTAATATAGAAATACATAAATGGTTATATTTAGTATAAACTTTGATATATAATAACAAATAAATCTGATATTTTTATAGAAATTAATTGGTGGTATATCTACATAAGAGTATCATTGCCACAATACGCATGAAATTTTTACTTGTTTATTTCTGCTTTTTATGCGTATTGTATATATTTGATAATCTAAAAGTTTTTAACCGTAACATTTTTGCGCTAATTCAAAATGTAGAAGTATCAGTTTTTTAATTTTTAATTGTAATCTCTGCTCCTTACCTTTTCGTTGAAATAAAAAAAACGCAAAAAAATTCACTCTTATACAGAACCAAAACTTCTCCCTTCCCTATTTTTTCTTTTTCTACTCCTTCCCTTTTCAACTTTGCCCCCTATTTTGTTTCCTCTCTCTCCTCCTTCTTTTTTTTCTGATAAATCCATTCTGCTCCCTCTTCTTATACAGGATTGGTCTTGAATATTGATTTTGGACTGTTTAAAATGTATAATATGTTATGAAATGCAACTTCATAACTAAAGTTGTAAAAATTGCAACTTTTCGAATTTACAATAGACAAAATAATTCAATTATGAAAATAAATATAATAGTTACAAAAAAATTAATTGTAATAAGCAACTAAATTGTTTCCCATAATTATGTGCAATAAAGCAAAATAATTATAACTTTTTGTAACCTTTTTGTAACGTGGAGAAATGTTACGTGACAAGCGTATAATATTTTAATTATATTTTAATAGCCGAGTTAATTGTAGTTGATTCTATCATTTAATGATGCCACGCAAAAGCAAATTATTTAATCTCCTTTGACTCCTTTGTCCCACTACATGTGCAAACCTCTATGAAATCGATGTCACGCTTATTGTGCCGAAATATATAACAATGACTATTTTATTTAATAATAGTATATAATAATACGTATATTCATTTGTTTTATGTATGATATTATTATATGCAGCTTATTATTTAAAATTATGCGATTTGTTATGATTTTAATATTATGAAAGGTGTTCCTTTTAAGAGCTCGTTGCAAGTTTAATTTACAATACAACAATAACAGTCTTCAATGTGTCATATTTTTATGTGCAATTATCTTCGTACCACTCATACATCATTGGCAAATTTAATTTGCATGAGATAATATTGACCATTTCCACTGATTTTCCAAATGAACATTTTTATTTCTTTTATTTCCAACATAAATTATCAATATTTTTCGAATATTATTCTCTGTATATAAAAATTTCTGAATAATATTTTAAAAATAAGGTGGTCTTTGCCCCCATGTCCCCCGCTAGATTTGGCTATGGTAAACAGTAAATTCAAATCCATTTATGAACTATAACTTTTCAATTATTACGTAAATAACGTATGACCTGCATGTAATTAAAACAATAATTGATTAATAAACAAGCATTTAAATATACTAATTGTATATACTGAAAAGCTTTCAGCTAAAAAATTATATTTGTTTAAACATTTAATTATTATTTATTCACATGGTCAAAATTGATTAGTCTTATTTTTAATGAGAGTATATTTAAGGGTCCTCTTGGAACAATATTGTACATTTTGGTTTAACAATAGTATGATGCATAATAGGATTCTATAATTCATTGACATATTTGTTATTTGATGTTTTCTGATCTTGCTAATTAATAAAGAATTGGATTTTCTTACTTTTTGTATGGGGCTACATCTTCCCTTACTGGTTAATAATAATATTTAAGTTAATAAAAATATATAATATTAACGTCTTATTAACGTCTTGCCTATAGGTAAGACGTTAACACCAACGTTAAACGTTACACTTTTAAAACGTAATTAATATTTATTAGTTAAATTTATTTAATAAAATAATGTTTCGTAACATACATACTAATAAATTAACAAAGTTGTATTGTAAATTATAAATGGTTTGAATTCTTTAAATGATTTTTAAGCACTTTTTCTTTTATACTTGCTGTACTTTGTCTTTGAGATGACATGTTTTCTTACTGATTGATAGTCCAATAAATGGTTTATACTAATAGATTAAGGTTCCAGTTAAAGGTATTATTTATCTGAATATTAATATGATCAAAATAGCAAGATAATATTAATACAAAGAAAAAACAAAAATACTAACTTTCAACATGAAGGTATATATTCTTGTTGAAAGCTCCTCTTTTTATTAATAAAACTTTTATTGTGGTTTTTCTTTGTTTTGATTTTCATAATAATGAACTGATTTGGACTATTTTGGTGTGTTATTGTATTTGTAGAAAATTGTAGCAAAATTTTGAGTCTCAATGACATTTCATTACTTGGGTTTGCCTTTGGATTCAGGCCCACCAGACAGCCCCTCATGCATGACCAATATTGAACAATTTTTTGATAATTAAAGTAGTATTTTGATGGTTTTATATGAAACTAAATTTTTGTTCTCCTTGGCCTATTAGTATTTAGACTTTAGTATTGTCATTAACTATAGTCAATAGACCAAGGAGAACAAAAATTTAGACATAATATAGATGTCTATGTTGTTGGAACTAACAAGAAATAAGACAATAATATCACCTGACTTAAATCTTTAATTAGCTGTGCCCTCCAGATTCACAAATCTGAATATAACAATTTTATCCTGCACACTGTTATGTTGCATATTGATTGTATTTACAACTCTTCATACAATGTCCTCAGATAGAAACAATTTTTGGTAGCACAATTAACACCTGTATAATCAAAAGTGTGCATATAATATATATATATATATCAGCAGCCTTTTATGGCATCTACAGTAGCAAAGCTCAAAAGTAGAGACAATCATGTTGAAAAATAGGACTTTTTCAAAAAGCACTTCACAAATGCTGTTCACAGGCCAGTGCCTGGTGCCATGTATTTTGATGAAATCCAGTCATGGTACATTGAGAGTTCACATTGAATTCACAAGAAAAGGTCAAATAAGCTAGTGGGTCATTTATTATAATTCAACAAATTTATAAGTCAATACACCAAATCTAAAATATTAGTGTTCTAACTTGTTTTATTCAAAAGTTATGGCTCTCTCAAGTCCAAGTTCAGGGGTTATGCGCACCATACTTTCATACTTTTTCATAAAATATCATACTTTTATCATACTTTTTCAGCATATTCTTAAATATTTTCAATTTATCATACTTTTTTCAGAAAATATTTAAAACTTTTTATACATTTTTCAAAAATATATATTATATTTTTCAAAAATTTTTTAAATATTTACAATCTTTTTATACATTTAAAAAAAAAAAATATATATTTATAAAAAATATACCATTTTCTCCCTTTTAATTTCTCCCTTTCTAATAAAAAAAAAAGAGTTGTGAAATAAAAAATTAAACCAACATACTACTACTACTACTACTACCATAGTCATAGATACTATACATTTATATTCTGTAATTTTAGCTTAAATATAGTATTTAAAAATCATACTTTTTGAAGCCATTTTTTCATACTTTTTTAAGCCTTTTTTTCATACTTTTTTACAATTGTGTTGTGGTGCACAACCCCTGAACTGGTCAGACCATAAAGGGCAAAATAGAATTTTTGAGATTTTCTAACTTTTGATTGGCAAGTATTAAGTTACTAATTTTTTAAATATTATAACTATAAGCCATTGGTTATAAAACATATTTTCTACAGACAATGTCAATAACATTGTAAGTCTTCTTCTAAAGTAGCCCTACTAATTAAGACTACATGTCTACTCTACTGATTAGACAAGTCTACATGCTAACAAGACCATACAACTAATTATAAATATCCTGTGATCATCAGTTACAACAATTAACTGAACTCACCTTTCAGCTCAATATATTTTATTTTAATTGTTTAACTCAATCTACTGTTAATATATTCATTTTAATATTTTTGGTAATTGTATTTTCTTTGTATACATTTTTATTAACTTAGTATTTTTAGTTGAACATTTAGTCTATTTTAAATTGTTCCATTTACTCTATGTGTGTTACACTCTATTGATGTACTATAAACTTGAAACTATATACTGTACCCATTCATAATTGCCTATGAAAATTTGTTTTATACTATATATGGGTAAGTATTTAAATAATGACTTTTCTATGTCTTTTTCATTACGTTAACATCATCTATGAATACTGGTTATAATATGCTATTATAAACAAATTTCTATGTTGAAACTTATTCTACA
>JAUZND010019928.1:0-25856 GCA_034780555.1 Coelogynopora nodosa | reverse complement strand
TTTGTTGTTTTAAATTGTTCCATATATCTGAAATATACTATCTTCCCAAAACATATTTATTCCTACAGATGTAGTCATATATATATTCGCAATCAGTTTTTTTCTTCAAATAATTAATATTTTATCCAAATACTTTCTATTTAGAAAAATGTCATAATAATAAACAAAATTAATAATAATAAGATAAATCAAATAAACTTCAAATAGGCTCACTATAAAAAGATTTAAAAACAACAGTTAGCTATTATTTTATTACGGCCATTATAGGATTGAGGGAATAAAATATATTTATATAATAATCTTCCAGTCTATACGTCGATCAGCACTTTTTAATAAACCTAAAAACCTGTAATGTTAGTCAAAAGTAATAAATAAAACGGTCAAAATACACCAATTAAACAGCAAAAACATGCAGAATAAGGTATATTGATTGATGATTGATGGTGATTGGTTTAATACATCTGATTGACCTTGTTGTGAATATAAGTATGTAAGTAAATATATAATCCTCAATCCTAATAGCCACAATTTGCTGCTTATTTTGATAATTTTTGTTTTTAATCTTTTTAAATTGATCCTATATAGTAATCGCTTTTAATTTAATCTATTTTCATTAAATGTTAAACAATTTGAATTATTTATTTTATAACTCTTAATTATTTAATGTTGAAAATGTCGAAAATAATCGAATTCTATTTAACTATTTATATTAGTATTAAGAAAAAAAAGTACTTTTATTTAATTATTTAAAAGAAAATATTATGTTAATTGTATATATAACTCTATATGCTAACTCATTAACGAATTTCTTAAATGGTTTTTTTAAGTGGATGCAGTACATTATATATATATATATATATATAGGCTTAGAATGTTGAAGAACGTCCTAATTAAAGGGGGAGAAGGCTGGCTCCAATGAGATAAACCATGACAGTTACCGCGATGAAGGCCACACAGTTGAATACATATTATAGCATGCTCGACAAGTCAACTTTTACAAGTCAGAATTATTTTCATATAGTGTTTTATTGTCATACAAATTATGTTTTGACATAGTTAACTATAGTGCGGTATTGTTTTTAATTAAACATTGAGTGCTCGAAATATTTTATTATTATCCAAAGCATTTCTACTATCTAACAACAAGAGTAAAACCATATTTTTCTGGAACATTTATTTTTAATAACATATTGCTTACATAGTTCACATTATCTAAAGTGATGTAAATATATTTTAAAAATTTTAGTCATTTTCAATAATGTATAACTACAATATATATGAATTACTTATTTTAATCAATTTGTGAGCTCTTATAATAAATGTTTCACACTTAATCAAAACAGACATTTGTCTAAATTTAGTTGTTCCCCTCTTGATTAAGAAGTCTGGAAAACAGCTAAAATTCGTGATTTACATATTGACAGCATTCGCTCGACCATAGATTTAAACAATAGTTAACATTAACGCAGGTAATGTATTGTACTTATATTTTAAATCTAGCTATATGGGTTTGCCATTCTTGAAATTATTAGCCAGCCACTAAATTGAATGACAGATATTGCGGTACAAATAAATTTAAAATGGAATTTATATTTCCCAACTATCTTATATTTTCACTTGATTTCAGCATCAACTTGATAACCCCATTTTTTACCAGGTATATAATACATACATACAAAATTACATAATTATGATAAATAGTAAAATAGTAAATGTTTTGAGATATAGTAATTTCGTATAATTGAATGTGTAAATTGTATCAATTACTTAAAAAGTGAACATACAAATCAAAATTAAAAACTTAATTATTATAACATTCTAAAGAACTTAGTTGATAAATCAGGCTGGCGTCTGCCTGATTATTTTTGTGCATAAAATATGGTACTATACAATTTTATAAAGCACTATAAATTAACAATTGTCACATGATTGTTTCATACTAACTTTAAAAACTTGTCATACATGAATGAAATCTTTCCAAGTATTTATTAATCTAGTATAGAGGTTTCTAAGTGAGCGTCGGCCTGATCACTTTTAGTTCTAATATTCAATAACACGTTATATACAAATTAGTATTAAAATTAATTAATATTATAAAAATGGAAATTACAAAACTGTTTTGTATAAATTGAAGACTGTTGTTTTGATAAATGTACTTTGGAAAGAGTTAAAATAACCTTTTTATATTGTTAAAATTAAGCTGTTTATGAAAAGGTATAGGCGTCGGCCGGATTACAAAATATATCTTGGAAACTTATAAGAGACATAAAATGTTCATTTATACATAATAATACATTTATAACAAATGAAATATTTTTCTTTGTATAATTACATTTAACATAATGTTCGATACTTGGAACTGAACTTTGAAATAGAGTCAATTGCTGCTAAAACATAATTAGTAAAATATTGGTGGAAAGCATAAATTTCCACAAAAGATATTTCACTGTTCTATTTGATTACTTTTTCTCGAAGATAACCCTATAATCTATAAATTATTGTGATACTGAAAATGTCAGCTTTAAAACAACAACAAAAATTCATCAAAATATTTTTATACGATTCGTGCCAATGTTAACAAGAACAAAATCCTACCAAAGCTACACTTGGATTGGAATTACCATATTGGAATTACTATATATTGGAATTACCATATTGGAATTACTATATTGGAATTAACATATTGGAATTATTATATTGGAATTACCATATTGGAATTACTATATTGGAATTACCATATTGGGATTATTACATTGTACTTTGCTGTAATATAAACTGGTTCTGTTCTGACTAATATAACAAGACAATAACCAATATTTCGTCTATACTTTACAGATGTTACCCACAAAGGAACCACCGCTGAACACTACTAGTTCTGAGTCTGATGTCGACGACATTTCCTCGATAATAAAAGTGGTAATATTTGCTGTCTACATGCTGTTGATAATTTCCCTGAACCTCTTTACAATCACCGCCTTAATAAGGAAGGGGGATGTCCGTAAAAACACCCTCCATCGCTGCATGCTCTCGCTGTCCATAGCCGATATTCTCATGGGCTGTTTTGTCGTTCCCTCGAATCTTTTCGACATCTACTACAGCGGAAGTCTGGGCGCCTTCATTTGCAAGCTGTGGTACTACTTCTTAAACTTGTGTCGCGGAGCCACCGTCTTCGGCTTGGTCGCAGTCACCTTGAACCGGTATCTGCGGGAAGTTACCGACATAAAAATGACCCCCTTCCAGTCAAAGATGATGCTGATAGGGTTCTGGTCGTTTGCCGCCCTGAATGCCATTCGTCACCCCATACTCTACAGCATGATCACATTGTTTGTGGGTTCCTCGCCAGTCCCGGTGGAGATTTGCGCCGTTTCCCGAACTTATATGCGCATTAACCAAATCTTTCTTTTCATCGATCTGTTCATCTTTTTCCTGTTGCCTTGGGGCACCGTTGTCTACTGCTATGTCAGCATTGTGATCAAACTGCGGTGGCGTTATCTGACCTTTAATCTGATCCCGGTGCCCACCACCAACAGTCAACCGTCCAAGCGACACACGGTCATTATGTTGATCACAACTGCGGTGGTCAGCTTCATTGGTATGGCACCGGGTCATGTGCTGCGAATATATATTTCAGTGTCAGGAAATATGTTCACTGGCGCGCCCACGTTAACGCTCACTTTCGCCATTCTTAACTTGTCCAACAGCTGGACCCGGCCTGTACTTTACATCCTTTTTAATCCCCTATTTCGGAGGTTTATAAAGCAAATTAGACCGAAGGTTAATGTGGAAATCCAGCCACAGCCAGCCATCTCTATTCTATTAATTTGATTTTTTTTAGCAAACTTAAGTTTCATAGACTAGATTTAATCATATATTGTAAATATAATCCTATATTGACAGAACAATTCGCATCTTATATTTAAACAGAGTAGCCTATAATAAGAAATATACTTTTTTTTAAATATATATAAGCAATTTATGACCTAGATTATTATTAGTATTTTTTGGCCTGATACCATATTATATTAACATATATTTTAATTAAACTTCATGGAATATTATTAAATTATATTAAATATTATGTAATATTTCTAAATTTACATATTTTATTCATTGTTTTATGCTTATTATTTTCCTTATATCTTAAACAAATGTAATATATTAAACAAATATATTGTATATTCTTATTGTGTGTTAATGTTGAAAATATATTATTTGTTATATTGTGAGTTTATTATTTTTGTATTTTGATGTTGTTTTAATGCATTTGATAAAAGTACCTTCATTGGTTACGCATAGTTTCCTATTTGGACAGCACATTTTAAAATCATAGTCTTCATTAGCTATGCATATACCATTAATGGTCTAGATATTCACGCCTTCCTTTTACTTTTAGTCGTTTATATTAAGATATAATTTTTACAAATGCAGTTTATTTTACTAGTTTACCTATACAATATATAGCCTATATATACACTAAACATGGTTACGAATGGTTTCGAATACCTTTGATTCTATGTTTCTATAGTTTCGACTACCTTTACTGGTATTAATATGCAGTGTTCAATCCACAATTAGATGCAATTCTAAAACCAAGTTTTTGCAGGTAATTTGTCATCTATATTTTGAATTGTTGGAATTCAAGCCTTCAAAGTTTATGAGAATAGTTTAGAAAGAATGATTCAATTAAACGGACATATCCTTTGATGCTGATTCAATCAAACGGACATAATATCCTGTCATACTAATTCAATCAAATGGACATATTCTGTCATACTTATTCAATCAAACGGACGTATCCTGGGATGATGATTCAATCAAACGGACGTATCCTGTGATGATGATTCAATCAAACGGACGTATCCTGTGATGATGATTCAATCAAACGGACGTATCCTGGGATGATGATTCAATCAAACGGACGTATCCTGTGATGATTATTCAATCAAACGGACGTATCCTGTGATGATGATTCAATCAAACGGACGTATCCTGTGATTGATGATGATTCAACCAAACGGACGTATCCTGTGATGCTGATTCAGTCAAACGGACGTATCCTGTGATGCTGATTCTATTTGATAACTAAAAATTAGCATAATTGTGTAATATATCTAAAATATCTAAAATTATAGTTTTCTATCACATAATTTAACAAACTGATATACACCTTCCTCGTTCAAAAATTACCGATGAAATTAAATGAAATCTCATAAATAAAAAGTGGAAACAAATATTTATTTCTCAATTATATAAAATTTAAAATATTATTTTTCTTAACTATGAATAATTGAAATATATTCATTTTACTACCTAATAAAAATATTTTAAAACATTTATTTTGATAACTTCATTAATACTTTTTAAGATTTCGATAATATTTATAAAAATATGTCTAAATATATAGTATATGTAAATATATTCTATTTTTAAAACCAATTGTAACTATATAATATAAATTATAAACCTAGAATAACTCTGAAATTGCACCATTTCTAAACTGTAGTATACTCATTCCTCACGGATTGATGTGATGAAACCAACTTTTTAAGGATGATTTGAAAATGTAGTTTGGACAATTAAGGAAAAGGTTTTAAAATAACCTTTTTCTTATGTTTTGTGGACATTTTCCACTAACACTCGCGCATTATCAAATAAAATAGTTTACCATCTATTAAAGCACGAGTGTAGGTACTTATACTGTGATAGCTAAGATTTATATATGTAAACATTAAAAAACAAAAAGCAAAGTAGGTTACAACAAAATTAGAAAAGATTGTAACACTGAAAATTATAATCAGACTAATTACAATTAGTACACAATCAGGCATGTTAAAATTGATAATTTATATATTTTTATATTTTGAAAGCAAGAACAGTGTGTAAGCTGAAGAAAGGTAAGTATGGTATTAGCTAATAGTTTTCCTTCCGAACTACTGTCTAACTCATCCCAGGTTATTCAATAATGAGATGATAATAAACGAGATGATTCCCTGCTTTGTCGTCTCTGTCCTTATACAATATGTACCTTCTCCAATACACGAATAGCTTTTCGAAAGTTACAAGAGCATCCACACGAATCGACAAGAGGGTTTTACATAACATGCGTAATTTAATTTGATTCTACATTTCCTATTTAGTTGCAGGAACTCGTGATAATTCTTAATAAATGCCTTCATTCGTTTGTCTGTACCGCAAACATAGAAATAATTGTGTACACCCATATAATGCTCGATCTGTGAACTAACTAAGATTCAAACTATGAGCTTTGCGATGTACATAATTCAAGTTTTAATGTGATCTCTCACGCACTTATTGTGCAAGGAGCTCTTTAAACTTTTCTAACATATTGGATACGCCACCATATTATTCGGTTTGAATCTTAGAGAAATGCTAGTATTATGATACATAAGTCAATACCTTTTATTGTGTGTATTTTATAAATTCAATAGATTCTTTTATAATTGTACACATCTAAATCGACATATCATACACAGATAGATAGCTATTGTTTGGTTGAGTTGTGGGATTCATCGACCATAGTGGTAAACTATTGACATTTACGGCAATCCGTCTGAATCAGATTCTTTAAGTTAATTAATCAAAGATAAGATTATTTATTCTTAAACGTCGAACAATGTATATTTTTCATTGTAATGAGCAGTATCCCTATAAGATGGCATAGATCTCTGACAAAGGTGCTGAAAATGGCAAGACAGTTAATTCATCATTTTTTATTTATATTTGTTTTTTGATATATTAGATTTTTATATTTTTTAGAAAAAGTACGTAGGTAAGTGTGCCTATATCACAAGTACCCAATAGAAGCTGCGCCACTGTGTTAAACCACTTTATATGTATGTCCATTTAGAATGTTATAAAAAATCTAATTTTTAATAAAATAATCCATAAGTAGTATTGAAAGTAGACATTTACGTCACCCCCTTTAACCGAAATTGAAAAACCCCCGTGACCTTTATGACTCATTTCTAAAAATAGATTGTGACTCCCGCCCCCCAACAAATGTGAAATGATTTTGAATTTTCCCGCCAAAATTTATTTTTCATTTTTCAGCCAATCAGAATCGAGCATTTATTTTTTGGTTACTATGGCTGATTTGGCTATTAGCCGATTTAAACAAGGTCACCGACTTAGTCGGAATACCCATTGAAACCACCCGTATCTGGCATCATATGACTACAATGCAACGTATTGGAAAAATCAATAAATTTAGTTGAATGATCGATTACTACTATTAGGGTATCTCTAATCAATTCGTAAGTAGTATAATCAAACTCAGCTTCTTTGGCTTAGTCAGAATTTCCATTGAATCATCATTATATTGTCACAATGCATCGTATTGGGAAAAAATTAATGATTGTACTTGAATGATGGATTGCTACTATGGTACCTCTGATCAATTTCTTATTAGCAACATCGAACTCTGGGACCTTGAATTATCAGAAACGACCTTGACCTTGCTTAAATCGACCAATAGGAAGCCATAGTAAACAAAAAACAAATACACGATTCTGATTGGCATTTTACATTTGTGAAGGGGTGAGTCATAATCTATTTTTAGAAATGAGTCATAAAGGTCACGGGGTTTTTTCGATTACGGTTCGGGTGGTGGGGGGGGGTGCACCGGTGTTTCGATTTCGGTTCGAGGGGATAAGGGGGTGACCTGAAAGTTTACCTTCCATACTACTTCTAGAACATATTAATCAACACTCACATGACTGTTTATATTTTTGAATTATTTAACCTGTCCCATTACGTTTTCTGCATCTCTTAAGCATTTGAAAAAGTTTTGCCTGAAGACTATCAAATTGTTGGTATTTAATATGTCTGTGTCTAAAAATAAGGTATAACTTTTACCTTAAAATGAACTTTTTTATTTCTCAAATATTATTCTTGATCCCCTTTTATTCTGTAATCTTAGTAATAATTTTTAATATAATTCATTTAATTAATTTATTACTCATTATAGAACAATGTTATTTCTTTTTCGATAATCACTTCTGTTTCGACAAAGTTATTTGGCGAACTATGTGTATAATTGTATAATTATATAGACTTTACTTCCGCGAACTCATCATTATAAATTTTATCTTTTTGAATTATTTAATTTATCCGATATGATTAGACATATTATGTATTACTATTAATATATAAGTCAATCTCTGCCGATGACTGAATTGCAAGTAGTACTTATTAAAACCCGAAACAAATTGCCTAAAAAAACAATTTGAATAGTATAACATCAGAGGTAGTAATTCGAGGATATGCACCAGCAAAAACCACATGATGTGAATAATAATAAGTAAGCACTAAGCACAGAGCCTGTACAAACAGTAGAGAGACAGAGCTTGACCGGTTTCGAGCTATTATTATAATATAGCATTGTATAACATGTTTATTATATTGTAATACATAATAAAGGCCTATAGATGTTAATTACTACAATGAATGTATTAAAATACCTATTTAATTTAAAATACAAGTTACATAGTAATAATATATATTGCATATATATAAACACGATGTCGACTAAAATTATCATTGGTAATATATTATTATAAAGGCATAATATGCAAGCGCCATTCATAATAGCGATTTTCAAAAAATTTGTCATTTCTATTTTCAATTTTTTTTTTAATAATTATATTTTTACATGTATAATCAAATGAAAATATAAATATATTAAGAACCGCATTTGTAAGTGCTCACAAAAATAATACGAATTCTTCGTTTTAATAAACTGAATAAAAGGTAGTCATAGAAACAAAAATAAAGTGTCAACTAGCGGTAATTTGTAATTGGATCCTGTAAAGGTAAACGCTCCTTTTATACTAAATAACGTCCCTTTTTAGTAAATAAACAAAATAAGAGCATCAAAGATTTATTGTATAAAAACCTTTATTATATATATTATCAGCTCTAACTCTGGTAGCATGCAGAGGTGGGTGTTATTTCATATTACATCATTCAGGTATTTATACTATACTGTGAATGTACATCAACAATTAAATATATATCATATATGCACTCAGTGCATCCATTATATGCAACATTACATGTAATTACATAATTGTGGTTCATCTCTTGTTGAACCTATTAAATATAATTAGGTGCATTTATACTTAGATTAAATCACCATGTTAAATTATAAATCAAAATAAAAAGTTAATTTATAATACAAATAAATCATGTTAAATAAATTATATAAAAATATGTTATAAACCACATCTTTACAATCCCTCTTGGTAGCAGAACACAAATAGCTAGTGAGACTATTTTTTTATACCTAATATAATAAGTACTATAATGAAATTCATTTTTTTCACATTTTAATTTTTCAAATATTTGTTTAATGTAGTTACACATAAATATATATTTATATAATTATAGACATAGTCAATAGTATACAAAGTCAAAGATGTTATAACTTATATGTCTGCCTATAGTTGGAAAAATAAATTCTAGGCTATGTGTCTGCCTAGGTTATATATAGGGAACCTTATATATATACATAATAGCTAATATAAATTATATAAATATATAATCTATATAATAAATATATATAATATTAAATTATATATAAAAATTAATAATAAATAATAATAATATATACATATCATAATAAAAATAGAAAAATATTTTAGGCAATATATAACCTAGAAAACATTTTTCTGACTAGGCACCTAAATGTCCGCCTAAAATATTTAGCTCATAAAAACTACATAATGTTTTATTCATTAGGACTAGGTATAACTTGCAATAATTATATATATGACAGTATTTTCATTTTTATATTAGCTATTATATATATACTGTATATAACCTATAACCAATTTTTTCGACTAGGGAGACACATAGCCTAAAATTTATTTTTCTAACTAGACAGACATAAAACATCTTCTTAATTAAAATTATATTTTACATTAATAGAAACTTTATTTAAAAAGAGAGTCACATAATAATTTTAGATTAAAAATTGCAAAATTGGTTTAAAGATTTATAGTTAAAATGTAATTCTGATACTGGCACAAATATAATATTAATGCCAATTACCTTAATGCTTAAGTTAAGGCAAGCTTAATATAAAACATGATGGCAATAGCAGGTGTCATGACAAAACGTCAATACAACATAATGTCACCCTGATAAAGTAAATAAAAATGATTCTGATATTCATCCATCTAGAGAGACTAATTCGTTATTTATTTAATAATTATATTAATATGAATAAACAAATGTTTATATTAAAATCTTTTTTTTTAATTATGAATTTTTCATTAAATTATATAAACCTTTGTTTATTCATATCATTATAATTATTAGAGGGACAAATAATTAAAACAAATTTATCTCTCTATACAGAGGAATAACAGAATCCATCATTTTTTGTAATATTTTATCTTGGTGATGTTATGTCATGGTGTCATTTTGTTATGGTGATGTTATGTTGTGTTGATGTTTTGACATGTAACTCACTAATAACAATTCTAAATATATACCTGATGCTTAAATTTAAATGTAAGATACATGAAATGAAGCATAATACCAATTCCATAAAATGTAATACAAATAATATTTTCACAGTATACTTCAAAAATATTTTATTAGAGAAAAAAACTACAATAATTAATTTATTTTAATAAATTATATTTTATTATTTTATATAGGCAGTTCAAAAATAATTACATTTAATATTTACATTAATATACATTTTAATATATATTTGAAAAATTATAATATGCTTTAATACTAATATTAATATATACTATTTAATATATATATATATTTGATATATATTATATACAATTTAACTTGTAGGATATTATAATGAAATTTAGTTATATTAATATAAAAATTTAATATTTTACACATATGCCTATCTTATCAATTAATCATATTAATTAATGAATTAACTTATAACAAATAGCTGTGTACAAAATAATAACTTTTCAATATTAAACCAACTAAATATATATATATTTAGTATATACAAAACTGAAAATATATATAACAACATATCAATATTAAAGCATATAATTATATATATATATATATTATTTATATATAATATTAATATATATATATATATATTGCTAAATTAGCTTTCAGTAAAAAATTGTAATGAAATAATTTTTAAAATATTTTTATTGTACAAACTGTATATTTATTGTTTTGCTGTATTTTACTCTTTTACTTATATAAATATTTTTGATAAATTCTATAAAATATGATTCTAAAATAATTAATATCTGGCATCAGCACCATTTTTTATGAGATATGTATCAAGTTTTATCCCAGATATCTCATATAATCATGAATTTATTCAGAATTAGTGTCCAGATTTATATCTAAGTATTTGGTATTAGCATTACATTTATGATATTGAGTCATGTTTTAACAAAAACCATTAAGTGATTATTTAACATTAGTTCCCACATCATATTTTAAAATCCAATAATTTTATAATTTATTTTTTAAATTTCATTATAAAATATATATTTTTTCAATATAAACTTTAAAAAGTTTAAGTTACAAAAATATATAACTTATGAGGTCTTATACACAAAATTTCAAATCTAAATAAATAATTTTTATTTAATTCTTATAGTTATAACCTAATAAAGATTATTTATATTGTGATTATTTTAAATGATTAATTATAAATATATAATTGTTTAATATTATTAAAATAATTAAATATTTTATTATAAATAAATGATTAATTATTTAATATTTAATATATTGAAAATATTACATTAAATAGGTATAACCTTATATATTAAATCTGAATAAGTTTAGTTATATTCTATTGACAATTCCCTTAATTGGTCAATAGACATATTTTAAAATTTTATTTTCAGTATTAATTTTCGTGTATTATTTTAATTTATGGTAAATCACTTTAAATAAATCCATTTAAGTAATTTATTTTAAATAATATAGATATATCAATTCAATATTATATATAATATATTATACAATACTATACTATATAAATTTAATTCAAAATATTTAAAATAATTATAATGTTAAACTTAATTTGAGAGATTTGAAATAATTAATAACCTTAAAATATGTTTTGCATTATATACGCATCTTAAGATACATATATGTATCATTTATATATATCATTAATGTTTAAACAGGAAATTATTTTTTTATCTATAATTTTTTAATAAAATTATTAGTCTATATTTTTAACATTACAAATTAAATAGACTAGCTTTATGTAAAAAGTTAATATATATTGCAGTAACTAACTTAATGTATGTTATATTAATATTACATTTTGAATTTTAAAAAAATTAATTATATTGTCTAATAAAATTTAATAACTAACAAATTGAAGAATATTTGTTTTAATAAAATATTAAATTTTTGCTTACTGAATTATAGTAAAATTTAAAAGGAATAATTAACTCAGCATACAGAGAAAACAAATATTTCCCTTTATTCTAGTGGGTAAAAATGTTACCTACAACATCTATAATAGCTTGCAATTAAATATTATCTTGCATGAATACAATCATATATTAATTACTTTTTAGTTTCTATGGGGGAATTGTTATTCATTAATAATATTAAATTAATATTATTATTATCACATTATTTCATATATTAACAAGAAATCTCATGAATAATGTGTAAATATTTTAAACTGATTATGGAATACAGGGTAAAATAACTTCCACCCAATTTTAAATTTATAAGTTCGTTTACAATATGCCTGTCTATCCATCTCACTGTTCATACACATATATATCTCTGTACAGATACATATATGTCTATGCATAAATTTCATTTTAAAATAGGACTTCACCTCATTATAAAAGTATTGTTTGAGACTGGGTGGGTAAATATTTTTTACAGATAGCTAAGATGTCACAGTTCAATTGATTGGTCTCCTCGATAACCAAATCTCACCCAACCAGATTTCTCCTAGTTAAGCATGATGAAATACTTATTAGTGTATAAAACACGCCAAGGACACTTAAGTTGAGACAGTGAATCACAAAACAGTTCAAAAAGTAAAATGCAGAATTTTACTGAGATGTGTATCACAGTATTCCTGACAAGTTAATGAGATGTTTATAACACAATGGTGAACAATTCAAACACCATAACTGAACTCTGTTGTTTGTTATTTGCTTAATATTTTGTAACATTTTACATGAATTATATTGCAAATATTATTAAGATATGGCCTCAATCTAATGCTTATAGTATTATCCTACTTTTATGTATGTATTTGTAAAATCAGGTAGAATCTTTTTTTACACCCTGTATTCATATAATAAGTTTTTAATGTTTTTTATGAATAATATGATTAAATATTAAATAAAATACTTTTGCTAAGTTGTATTAATCTTTGGAAGTAAAAATAAAGGTATTTGTAGTTTACATATAACTAATAATTATATTTTAATAAAAAGGCAGTAATTCAATACATTTAGGAACATTTAACAAAACAATTATGAATTTTTAATTAATTTGTTTTTATTTAAATGTGATTAACTATACTTGAACAGTTGCAATAATAACACAATATTTAATACTATGACTTTTTTTAGAATAAAAAATAGAAGTAGATCGACTATTTAGGTGTTTAGGTGTATTTTAATTATAAAATATGAAAACCCTCTTATCAAAATGGTAGCCATCTGAGATGAGTAAAAAGTTATTAGTATCATTACATATTAAATTTCTTTTTTATATGTCTAACAATAACTAAACATTTTATTCATATAAAAGTATTGTTGGTTAACAATACATTTATACTAAAGCGAATTTTAATGAAAAGTGATACGTGTATTGTATATAATAAGTATATAAGACATATTTCACTGAACATCCCTTAATGTTTATTCTAATTGATTTCAATCTTCTGTTCTCTTTCCAAATACCGTCAAATCTAGCCTATTTATTACAACAGTACAATATTATTGTATTATTTGTATTAAGATATAATAAAACTTTAAAAATCTGCCATAATAAAATGTTAACTAAAGAGTATTTGTTAATACATAATGGAATTGATTTATGGATATGTAGAGGGTCTAATACACTCATGCTTTTTTTAATTGAGGTAGGCTATCACAAATGGTATTCAATAATTATTTTGATCTGTGAAATATGTGTTTACTATGTAAACGAATTAAAGAGATCTTTTTAAATTTAGTGTGAATCATTTGCTAATTAATCTAATTAAATAATGTTGATGTAATTGAATTGTTTACGTTCTTATCAGAATTAAGACTAAATATGAAATGGCTTTGATGACAAGATTTCAGAAACAAATGTTTATTGTATTTAACTTATTTATTATGCAAATAAAAATGCATTGGCAAAATAGAGATGGACGTTAAAGCTTCTTAAATTGAAAAAAGTACACCCTTATAGTTCATAAGAATCCTTTTAACAAATAATCATGCATGAGGTAAATTAAGCAATATGCACCAAAGCAAGTTACCATAATGAATTAAACATTATAAAAAGATAGAGAACCCAACAACTCTTAAGTTTTCAAACCAAAAATGTTCGATATTAATTAATTGCTATATTGAACATGTCATAAACAACGGTGTTAACTCAATGTGTTATGAAAGATTAAAAAATGCTTGATTTTTTAAATATAAATCGGAGCACGTGTTCAGGTTCACTGTCTAATACCGTATTTGCAGGTTACATATTTGATAACAATACTGAACTGTTAAAAATTTTGACATGACGTTTTAGTTTCTTTTAGTTATTAATAAAATATTTAGTAGTAAATAGACATATGTTTTACGTAAAGCAAAAAAAAAAAGTTTTTGAATTCAACTAACAAAAATTATCGATTATCATCAGTTGATGAGTTTAAATTTATTGAAACAGATTTGGTTTTGGTTAAATATTTTCAAAATAACAGATTGTATTTTAGATTTACCTTCCTTTAGTATTATCTTTATTTGTAAGAATTTACAAAACAATTTGATTTCGTTAAAAGTTATAATGAAATATGAATAATTGTATTTATATCCAAATATAATTATAAACATCTTTCTTTTCTAATATTGTAAGTCTTAAATTCGTAAAATAATTCCTTTCAATATGTATACTATTATTCTTTTTTGTTTTAGCTAAAAAAAATTTTTTTACAGTTTCGACCAGAATGACGAAGACATTTTATAAAATTTTCAATATTTTTTAACATTAGGTGCATAAAAATATATTTAAATATTTTCACCCTACAATTATAATTATATTGTAGCAAATTAAAATATATGTGGGACCTAGATCGAGTATAACGAACTTTGCAGAAGAGAACTTTATCGAGAATAAAATTGTTCTGTTACTCCATTTTATCCATGAAAAATAGTCATTTCGAAAGATTTTAAAATAAACTTAGCACAAACACAGGTAAAGTTTATATTTATGAAAATTAAATATTTTTAAATGTAAATCAATCATTTCAAATGATTAAAATATATCTAAATTTTTGTTAATAATAATAATTTTAATCTTTAGGTTAATTTCCTATTAAACAAATGACGATTAAAATTTTTAAAAAGCCTACTAATTTAACAATTATGCCCACCATAACACGTTCACTTTACCATACCGGCCAGGTGAGATAAATCAGCTTGAAAATGGTGTACAACTACACGAAACCTCGGGGTCCCATCGCCGCCCAGTACAGCAGTCCCGGCCCCTGCTACTTCCTCCCCAGCCTGGTAGGCCAACCACAGCACGATCCCCGCTCCAACAAGAACAGGCAGCCGGCCTGGTGCTTCGGCACGCGGTACGGCAAGTACACCAACGACTGCAGCCCCGGCCCGGTCTATTACCCCAACCCGAAGATGTACCGCGAAGGCCAGGACGGCACACCTCACTTTACAATCTATCCGCGACTGAAGGAAGGCACACTGTTTACCACACCGGCGCCCTGTGCCTATAGTTCCGACAGTGGGATGAACATGGTGCACAGGAAAAATCCGTCCTATGTTTTTGGAGTCAGACATGCCGATCGAAGAACGGACGACATTCCGGGTAGGTTTTTAATGGGACGGTTCGTTAAACCGGTACCAGGGTGGTAAAAAAGTCCTGGACAAGGTATAATGTTGATTTTAATAAATATTTATTTTTAAACATCTACCAAGAATTTCAAGACAAAAATGGGTTAATAACCATAAAATAGAATATAACAATGTTACTGGCTAATAATAATGTTCCTCTATGTTTTTTAAAGTGTCTGCCATCGTTTTCCAAAAGTTAAGTCAGCCGAGAAGGAACTTATCGACATACTGTTTGGATGAGGTCTCCATTTATTGATACAATACTGTTTGTTATAGCCAGCTTGAGCTCACGAATTGTTTTAGGCTTTAAATACCCTAAAGAAAAAGTCTGGTGGGGGAGGTCTGGTGAGCGGGCAGGCCAATCGAACCAGCCCCTTCTGCCAATTCATGTTGAAAGAAGATGGGGTGCCGTCGAAATTTGAAGTCACAAAAATGTCTGTAACATTTCTAGATAAGATACACCAGTCACATGACCAAGTCATACTGCAATCGATGTATATATTTGATTTAGAAACATATGTTACCTTGTCCAGACTTTTTACCACCCTGTAATTTTTTAATTTCGCATTGAATTAAGTATTTTGATCATTTTTAAATGTGGTTAATTATTTGTGGTTGAGTATATTTAAAATAACTCTTTTGAAGATACGGTTTCATTTTTGTTTATTTATTATTTAATTAGGCATATATTTTTGTTCAATAAGTTTAAATGATATAACAACACTGACTGAATAATATTTGTTTATGCACTCTATTTAAAAAGACATTAGTATTTTTTGTATTGATAAATTTATAGTAATTTTAGGGGGTGAACTATTTGGATTATATGGTGTTCGAGAAGTAACAGTGCAGTAAAAAATATTCTGCAACTCTACGAACAATCCAACATATTAATAAATCAATCTTCGAAGTGCATAGATAGTTAAGTTCATAATGGTATAACTGTGTAATGAAATATATTGTAACAGTAAAATGTTTATCGATTAATTAATACGTTTGTTGAGTTACAGATTATTTTTGCTAGAAGTATATTTTTACCCAACAGCTAATTTACATACATATTATTTATTTATTCATTTTAAATATGATTAACTTTGTGAATTTGCGTCTTTCATCTATCTATACGTCTTGTTTTAAAAACCATATTATTAAAGTATAACTAGTAATTCAAATTAACTTAACTGATTGGAATGTAGTGTATGCTGGGAGAGTACTTTTAAAATGTTTAACGCGTTTTATTTAATTACTTGAAGTCTTAGGTTATCAATACCTACCTAGCTATAATAAATCTTCTGAAAAGCTAGATTTAAATGCCATTCTTCGCAAATAAAAAGTAGTAATTAGGAATAACTTTTTAGTAGGAACGTCTAAAACAGTATTCCACAAATTTTGTATTACTGCCGACCAATAAAATGATTTTCGTTTTATTACCGACTCCTCCTCATAAAAATATGATTTATAAAAAAATATTTTTTAATATTTTGTTTAGCTAATTACTTGATAAAATTCTACAAACCACGCTTCAAATTAAGCGAAATGTTATAATTCATGTTGTTTTAAAAGTTACTTTTTGTGTTAAAAGTTCCCTGTCTTACTGTATAAGTTTAACATTATTAAATTATTACGTTTATATAACTTTGAGAAATTTGGTTGGTTTGATACAATTGAGTATTATTTTAACTTTTAGTAAAACCAGTTGACAGCCGCTACTTCTTGTTTATTCAATGAAGCGTAATAAACGACGTATCCAAGTAATCTAACCTTAACAAAGGCGATTGTATTGTTCTGTTATACTATCTGTCAATTTGAGAGATGCATTGGCTCCAATTAATGCCTATCCTAATTGCACTTGGCACTGCTAAAGTTACTAGAGCTTTGGTGTTAGTGTGAAACTATAGTAATGGTAATTAGTTCCAATTCATTGCGTCTATAAACACTCAGGGATCAATACTGAGTATAATTTATTCTTTTGACTATTTTCTGTACGATATTTCTATTCCAGCGGCTAACAGATATATGCTTGACCCCATGTTGGGCAGAACAATTCGAGGTAATAAAAAATCAGGGCCCATCTATTCTATGACCGGAAGGAACCAAATGGGTGGATTTGATGAAGACCTTACGAAGGTGATGAAATAGTAGACAATATAATGTTTTTTAATGTTATAATCAAATCAAATGTTAGCCTTCTTATGTAGCACATTTTCTTTTAACTAAACTTCATAGAATATAAATTAAATATTGAGTATGGTTTCAAAAGAGCTTGATAAATTTTAAATAAATGTAACTTTGTTATAAATTAAAATCAATAAATAAACATGAATGAAAACTTAAATTTTCAACTTTTGAAATGGAACTTTTTATTTCAATTATTTGTAATTTCTGTAATATTTATATTATATCAATGTTTTAAAATAATTTTAAATTAAATAGAAGTGATCGTTAAATGAAAATTAATAATCATTCGTAACAGTGATTAATAATAAATTTAGTAACAGTGAAATTGAAGACTAACGGTAACACTTTTAGGTTAAATTATATCTAGAAATAATTACTATTTTCATTTAGACCCCTGGACCAGGTACCTACATGGTAACAGCTCCAGGAACTTACAAAAAAAAGTGTCCCGAATACTCCATAACTGGACGCAATGAACTGCCGGGCGATAGCACCAAGAAACCAGGACCTAGCGCATATTCGCCCAGAATGGTGAGATTTTGTCAATAGCGAACAGTTAACTATAGGCCTATGTATAACATATGTACATACATAATTCAATGTTCATAGTTCATTTATCGGTTTTTCCCTTGTTAAAAGTATTTGTAAAAAAAATTAATTTATTCAGAGATTTAGATATTTATAGATATTTGATTTTGAAATCATGTAAATCATGTATTTTTACAAGAGCACTGCTATGGAGATGAATTCTATCCAAAAACCCTAACCCTAGCCAAAATGTTCCTTATAACTTATATTCAAATTAGGGCAAATAAAGTATGCATGATGGAAAATGTGTTTTTATGTATATTTTTGCTTATCTGAATAATTATAAAAATGATACCCAAAAATCCGGAAATTCGAAAAATTTCCCGACACACACGAACTATTAATTTAATAAAATATGCAAAGATATATTTTTTACAACTATTATTGCCCGCAATAGCAAATAGAATAAGCTACAATTTCAAGTAGCAATCCTATGAGAAGAACAAATCCAATATATATTCAAAAATTGAGTAGAGAAACTTCTAATGTTTTATTACATTTATTTAAGTTTCTAAGATATCCACAAACTTGTATAGGGCATATATACAAATATATCAATATTTTATTGTATTAACATTGAATGTACTATATAGGCTATTCAATTATCACATTAATTCGAATTTTTCTATGTTTTGTTATAGGCCTACGTAGGCCTATATTCTTCAAACTTTCGAAACCATTTTTTGTATCTTGATAATGGCGTTTATGTAAATATTTATTATAAATTTTGATAATACAATAGTAGATTTATTATTATTCGCAGCAAATTAGTTTTGTTACTTCCTTTTTTTTCATATTACACTAAAAAAAATACACTACTATACACAACAAATTTTAATAATTTTCTAACGTTTTCGAATTACTGCCTAATTTTTTTTAATGCTGTGTAAAATTTTCTCATTTGAATCTGTATATTTCAATAAATGTATTTTCTTCTCCCATCAGAACGTTGGCAAGAGCGCGCCCCAGTTCGGTTTTGGAATACGTCACAGTCAGTATAAAGGAGAGTTCATTACAGCCGCGGACCTGGAGCGATAAACTATTGCAACTATTTAGGATGGTAATTGAAAAGATTTTTGTAACGAGTTTAATTTGTAAACACCATTTTTTACCTTTCATTGCTTCAAAATGCTTAGGATTTTTCTCCTGTGATATGTACTGTTTTGGTATTCTTTATAGTATTTATCTATATATTTTAAAATATTTTCGTGTTTACTTTCATTTATAATATTATACGTGTGCTATTTGCCTTGTATCTAAAGGATTTGTAAGAAGTGCTGAGCTTGTATTAACTTGCCATTTTGTAAACTATATTGCCAACAAAATTTTCAGATTTTTTATGAATTTTTTAGATGTTTTACACTATTAATATAGCGATTGGTTTTTGTGTTTTTTTCCTTCATATTTAAAATATTGTTAATTGTATGGTACTGTGTTCTGATTGGGCATAGTGTTGTGTCGTTATCGATCACGTGCATGCTTTAATGTTATTAGTATTTGTTACCACAATTCCCCGTTAATTGTCAATATAGGAATGCTGTGATAGGTGAAGAGTTTCATAGTTATCGTTTAATAGCATCAACATTTTTCTGTAATACTCATAATACAAATATATTGATATTTTCGAAACTATTTGTTTTAAATTGTGTTTATGCAAGTCATACATATTACGTAGGCCTACGTTACTTGACCTTAATCATGGTAATTTATTGATTTATAACAACTCATTTATTTTTTGGTAAATTTAAGGTAGGCCATGTCTCTGTTACATGAAATTCTATTGATAGTGATGAAAATTTATTCAAGTTAATGTATTAATTTATTCAACCCTAACCCTTTTAAATTAGTGTTAAATAAATATAAATACGTATTTAATTGAACTAACACTTAAAAATAATGTAATGTAAACAAACGCATACTTGAATGAAACAAATAGAATGGTTTGAATGCTTTTTATTTGTATTTTTCTGAACAATAACAACAAATAGATATTTAAAAATTAGATTGCAAAAACAAAATTAAATTGTTAATATGATCATTCCTAAGGTTTCTTATTTATTATTGATTTTCTAAATTCTAACTGCCAGCAGAGTTCGTGAAATTGAATGTATTACTTAACAATCTCGTAGAATTTTTCGGTTTAATGTAGGCAATCTAATCGTTATCCAATATAGGCCTACAGATGTCCCATTTTTTACGTACACAGGCGGCGCGTGAGCCTTGACTAAAGGTGCGTTTTTTATGTCGCTCAAATTTTAGCAACAAAAACAGCGAACGTAAATAACGCTAAATGGTGCGGTATATAAAAGTTAATGAAATATATAACGTAATAATAGATTTAAACAAAAAAATTATTTTGAATTAATCTAATATTATTGTTTTCGCAAAATAAAAAATTATTCTTTAACATTAATTAATAATATGTTATAAACTTTTCATTAATTTCTTTAATTAAAAGTTTTTAAAATAATGTTAAATAGATTTTTATTACGTTAAATATTATGTTACATGATACATTATTAAAATATATGTATGACAATTATTTTGTTAAATAAAATTTAACATATTTAAATTTCATTAGATAATAATAAAAATTTTAATAAGTTATGAAATAGTTAATAATTTCATGAATAAATATTTTCTACCAAATTAAATTTTTGAAATACGCACTATAAAATTAAGTTTACAAATTAATTATTAGCTTTAAATATCATTTAGGATACCAATCATGTAAAACAAATAGCATATTGTACATATTAAAAACACAAATATATAATTTGTATTTCAAATTAAAAAATACTATTGGTTATTTAGTCACGATAAATAATATGCTACTTTTTTTTTAGCCCATTTGTAAAATAATATTGAAATATATCTTAAATATTATAATGTTTTAAATGATTCTTATTTAGTATTTGTTTATATGTAATATGTAATATTTTCAAAAATCAAATGGGCCCCTAAATATATATCGAATGCGACCAAAAAAATTCGAATATGCTTCATTTATATATATTAGTCTATACATAGGGCCCAGAAAGTATCGACATTTTAGGTCTCATTCGATATTATTTTGGGGCTCATTCTATTTGTAAAACTATATAAATATATAATAATTATTTTTCGGTCGTCCAGCACTGGAACCGTTGACACCCTATTTTAAATTTCATTATAGGCTACTATATATTTTTTTGTTTGATGACATATCGCGCCTTTCTTTCCTGACTTTTCCTATTTTAAGGCCTATTAACATGCATATATTATTGTGAAAAAAGGGGTGTTTCATAGCCTAGTTAATATTATTTTAATTAATTATTTTATGTTAAACGAGAACCTTGGGGTTGTGAAGAAACATTTGAAGTAAATTACCTAGCAAATATTAACATCTATGTAATACCAATCAATATAGGCCCTACAGGGTGAATTTTAAGTAACGCCCGATTTTTAATAATAAAATATTTATAGAATAATTATTAATTGTTAGTATAAAATGTCATTGCTTTATTTTTACTATAAAATGTCATTGCTCTATGTTTAGTTTAAAATGTCATCGTTCGATTTTTAGTTTAAATGTCATTGATCTATTTTTAGTTTAAATGTTATTGATCTACTTTTAGTTTAAAATCAGGCGTTGCTTAAAATTCACCCAGCAGATATTGACATAGTACATGGTATCAATTATATCATTTCGATTTTCAATTGGAAATTTCTCTACCTATTCTAATTATAATATTTGGATTTTCCAATATGGAACATTTAACGTATATATAGCGCAATTTTTTTTACTGCAGATTCATATTGAACATGGCATCCAGACAAGCACCATGTAAAGTCAAGATCAACAAAAAATAACAACATATTATAATTATTGCTAGTGCGTTTGATAAAATTTCGTGTATTTCGATAAAACTTGGTGTATTTCGATAAAACACATGCGTATTTAGATAAAACCAGAGTCTTTCTACATAAACACATGCGTATTTCAATAAAACACAAAGTCTTACACAAACACATGTGTATTTGGATAAAACCGTTTGTGTATTTAGATAAAACTCTGAGTTTTACAAGAAACACAGAATATTTATGTTTGACCTCTCTCGCCCACCATAAAAGCACACAGCATTTAAATAGTGGTTCTGTTCATCACGAATTAAAATGTATGTGAGTCTACCAGAGTACGCATGCGCATACTAACAATTGGTTGAGTATCATGGCCGTGTCCGTTTCAAACAGTACATCCCATAAAAGCCCGGTAAATTTGGTATGAAAATATTCTGACTCACAGATGCTCAAGGGTCATATGTATATAATTGTCTGACTTACATATATTGGAGCAAACACGCTACATCCAGAGAGACTAAATCAGACGACAAACTACTCCGAAGCGGTTGTAATAGAGTTGTGTAAGCCAATATATGGATCTGGAGCCAATGTAATAGGGGACAATTACTTTAGGAGTTGCTCCTTGGTCGACAAGCTGTTCCAAAACAAATGTACTTACATTGGGACAATATACGTAACAATCGACGTGTTGTTCCCCCAGCAACCAAATTAGTAGCTGGGCGGAAACAAAAAGATGTCCAGTTTTATTATATGGAGGGTCAACTGTTAAGCAGCTTCTGGGACAGGAAAAACTCACCCATACTGTTAATTACTGGATTCATTCCACAAACCCAAAACTGTGCTCCGCTACAACGAGACCAAATCGGGAGTAGATATTGAAGATATTGCAAATGTTCTCCATGAAAAGAAAATGTCGTCGCTGGCTATATAGTTTCATCATGCATATTCTAGATATTACTGTGATTAATGCAATGTACATTTTCAAGGAATCAAGATACCTCAATAATAAACAAAAACGTACTTAGCCTACACTACGTAATACGTTCCTGATTTCTGCTGGAAAGCAATCATTCGAAGACCAGATTCAGCTACGTTCATTGTCTATGACAACTAAAGCTGCTCTTCAACTGCTCCGCCGACCACGGTCAACCACATGTTCGTGCACACACGGCTACTATTGCTCTAGAAAAGTTCCAACGTTGCCATTTATGCAAACATGATAAAGATTGCAAAGTGAAATCAAGCTGTTCCGCATGTCATCGACCAATGTGCAACGGTATCGGTGTGCAATGTGTGCAAATTGTCATTAATCTTGTTAGTGATAAGCCTATCACTTGCAGATTAATCACAACTTTGACAAATTAATTGAAATATTTTCTTTAAAAAAATATCCTTAATTTTTAATTATTTTAAGGATACTACACGATAGTTACCCGTCGAATGTATTCCAGAATTTTCCTTACAGCACGACTTTCCATTATTACAAAAATGACATACTAAGATGGTACCCCCCTTAGTTCTTAAAATTGCACCTTATGAATATATGAATAGATTGAGAAGAGAAGAAGCTTCAATAGTTATGTCTATTAACTTTTAAAATGTAGCTGACATATACACTGTACAATAAAAATGAGTTTTGAAACATTAATGACGATTAAAACTAAAATTTCACAGTTTACCAAATGTACGTCAAACACACAGTAGCCTATAGGCTATACTACTACTATATAGTCGTATGCAGAAAACATTACTAAGTAATATATACTACGCTAGTCATACTTTCAGATACCTAGCTAATACGACTACTAGTCGTATGCAGAAAACATATTAGTCGTACGTTCTTTCTACCAAGCAAAGGGTAGAGCTATGACTATAAGGCTGTATATGTTATATATCTCGCTGTATTAATTATAAAGTGAGCATAAATATAACTGTAATGGATTATGAGATGCAAGTATATATACACTCAGAGACAGTTAAATCGAAAGAGAAAATTAAGCGACAGATTATACACCCCTTTGACTTCTATGATTAAGCTGAAATTAAAAAGTTAATTGCTTCGATTTAATTCAATTAATATTCATAATAGAACACACACAGCTAGGAACAACGTTTAGGACGTCCACAAATCGCAACAAAGCACTGCAACCTCTACAGCATAAATTTATAATTATATAAATTATAAATTATATTATATAATATCATAGATAATGATGATGGGTCGCAAGAACCTGCCAGGGTGTCTTTCAGAGCGGCCAGGACCCTCATTAGGGGGGCAGTCGTTGACCCTAGTTCGGCCCATGAGCGTACTTGCCTCGTGTTCACCGTCACGCCACGACCGGCGGGACTACCGCGGCGCACTGAGACGATGATTGCGCAGCTCGGAGTGGGCATTGCCGTGTGTTGGCGGCGTACCGAGCCCGCATGGACGCGTGGGGGCCTCCTACGTGTCTTCATTGTGAGGAGGAGGAGGAGGAGGAGGAGGAGGAGGAGGAGGAGACTCTGGAGCATTGGCTCCAAGAGTGTCCGGCGCACCTTGGCCTGGGGCTGCGGGTGTTCGGGAGGGGGAGGCCTCCCTTGGCCGTATTGGTGGAGAACCCCGTGGCGGTGGCCTCGTATCTGCGGCGGAAGCTTCGGCTTCCCTGACGGGGTCGCGCCTGAACATCAACATCATCTAAATCTCATGTGACATCAGCAGTGTCAATGAAAAGTTTCGCTATGAGATAAAGATAAAATAATATAGCGACTTGGCCAGTTTAGACGATAGCGCGCGAATACGACCGTTTACGGCAATAACTGGGAGTGGAATGAATTTTAGCTGCGATAGCTTCTCTATTAAGACTATTTTTGAAAAAAAAAACTTTTTTTGGAGGGGAAGTTAGAGGTGCAGGTCATATACTGCTACTCATTTTTTTCTAATAATGTTGCAAGTTTCAGCTCTTAATCTCATCGGCAAGTATGAAAGGGCAGGGTATAAAATGGATCAATAATAACACAATTTTTTCTGGTATGAACAAATATTTGAAATCATATTTGTTATATTTTTTAGTTAGACAAACATATATTTTAGCCACTGAGTAAAAAATCAGGGTCATACGTTGATGAGAGCTGAATAGCTCGAAACCGGTAGTGCTCTGTCTCTCCGCTGTTTGTACAGGCTCTGCGCTTAGTGCT
>JAUZND010019917.1:0-23483 GCA_034780555.1 Coelogynopora nodosa | reverse complement strand
ACACCATTACACCAACAGAAACACCATTACACCAACAGAAACACCATTACACCAACAGAAACACCATTACACCAACAAAAACACCATTACACCAACATAAACACCATTACACCAACATAAACACCATTACACCAACAAAAACACCATTACACCAACAAAAACACCATTACACCAACAGAAACACCATTAAACCAACATAACACCATTACACCAACATAAACACCATTACATCAACATAAACACAATTACACCAACAAAAACACCATTACACCAACAGAAACACCATTACATCAACATAACACAATTACACCAACACAAACACCATTACACCAACAGAAACACAATTACACCAACAGAAACACCATTGCACCAACAGAAACACAATTACACCAACACAAACACCATTACACCAACAGACACACAATTACACCAACAGAAACACCATTACACCAACAGAAACACCATTACACCTACAGAAACACCATTACACCAACAGAAACACCATTACACCAACATAAACACCATTACACCAACAGAAACACCATTACACCAACATTAACACCATTACACCAACAGAAACACCATTACACCTACAGAAACTCCATTACACCAACAGAAACACCATTACACCTACATAACACCATTACACCAACAGAAACACAATTACACCTACATAAACACCATTACACCAACAGAAACACCATTACACCAACATAAACATCATTACACCAACAGAAACACCATTACACCAACAAAAACACCATTACACCAACAGAAACACAATTACACCAACACAAACACCATTACACCAACAGAAACACCATTACATCAACAGAAACACCATTACATCAACAGAAACACCATTACACCAACAGAAACACCATTACACCAACATAAACATCATTACACTAACAAAACACCATTACATCAACAGAAACACCATTACACCAACAGAAACACCATTACACCAACAGAAACACCATTACACCAACAGAAACACCATTACACCAACAGAAACTAGTTAACGACTTACCATCCCCAAATGCGGCACTCTTCATAAAGTGATCAATTTTAAGTCCACCATTTGATAGAAGACTGACTACTTTCGTGGAGATATTTGAGATTGGCGGTTTTATGAGATCTTTCAGAATTGGATAGTCGCTAAGGAACCCGCTCGGAATATGATGTACATAGACATCTGGTCGTCCAACCAAGACGAGAGTTGCTAGACAAGTTGTAGGGAAGAGAAGTCCCATTTTAATAAAATTTAAATTACCACGATTACAAAATTTAAAAATGGATAGAGAGGTCGTGTTGGTATCAATACATTCTTGGTTGTTCCTTCTTAATGAAAACTCACCTATAAACTACTTAGTTGGCTAATTAAAAACAGAATATTAACAAGATTGAAAATTATGTTGTATGTCATACAGAAGTTAAAAACTAGATTTATTCAAAGATTATATATTTGGATATTTAATATTTGATATTTAAAACTTAGAGAATTTTAGAGACTACGAGAGGATTATTACGAAAACAAAATTCTGCATTTGATAAAAATATATATATTGAAACAGAGTTGATCGCATTTAAAAGCACAGATAAGGATGAATATTTCAAAGCATATTCAATGTAAACAGTAAAAGAGATAATTATATTAATGTGGCTGGCGTGTTTTAAAACATTTAAAAACAAGTTTAACTTTTACAAAATGTTTTTTTTATTGTGATGTGCAATAGACAAAGCTCGACAGCTAGTATTTGATGTTATCTAGTTTTAAATCTGTAAAATTAACTAAGTTTGTCTATGAATTCATTTAGCAACTGACGCCAGATTAGACAATAATGAAACTCATAAATAATTCAACCTGAACCCATCAATATTATTAGCTAGTCATCAAAATAAAAGTATGGTAAACAGAAGCTACTATATTAATTGGATTTTATTTGTTTATAAATTGGGTATATGGTTCCGTATGCAAAATGGCCGATTCATATTCCTTTAGTTGCCTACGTCAGAGAATTAAAAAATAGTTAAATTGATAAAAACGTTGATAGAACTTGTAGCGGGCAATGAGAGCTATGCAGGGTACTAAACATTATATTACAATAAAATTAGCAGCATTTAATTATTTAAATCAATTTGAGAGTAAAGAATGTCCATGTAATAATGTCCATGTAAAACTAACAATAACCCAAAACAGGGTAAAAAACTTACGTTTTAAAATAGATTTTCAATTGATACACCGACAAAGATTAATAGGGGAATTTAAAAATATTTATTTTAATAATATTATATGTAAACGGTAAGTAGTGCAAAACCCTGCTTTTTGCTAAATATATTTACATTATATCTAATGCCATATTATGAAACTCAAAGGACTGACCCAAATCCTGAAGTGCAGCATAGTTATAGGTGATGCACATCATGATTTGACCGTTCATTTTCCCATTATCTGGGTATTTGTAACTGGTTCTGCGCGCCGGAAAGAATGGAACACTGTGAATCAACCAGAATCCGTTCTTGTTGCGTTCGAATGACAGAACCCCTGAAGTAGATAGAAAGGTCGAAATGTTAGGCTTGTAGATAAAGTTGTATTTGTTAGTCGTTAATTAATGTATAATTAATATATTTATTGAAATAAATCTGTATGAAATTTGAAAAAATATATATCAAATTGAAGCAATAGACATGATTGGTAAATATAAAAATCTGAACAAGTGATATATTGATTATGCCATGTATGTCAAATGATTACAGTTTATATCGATGATCGATGGAATTATATTTCATGATGGATTAAATTTTATTAAAATTAAAAGAAAAATTACGTATTTATGCTCAAATAATTTTGTTTATTAATATTTTTTATATGTTTAAAAAAAATTATGTACAGTTATTTAAATCGTTTCATTATGTTTATTTGAATGCATTATTCATCTATAATAGAATTTAAAAAACGTTGTATAGTATAGAAAACAAATAACAAAACCACCTTTCATGTGTCCTGTTTTTGATTGTTTGGGTTTATTTTGCCTAACGTAGCGCACGTCGTCTTCTTTAGGAAATGCATCATTATAAAACACCCTCATTGACTGAAAGCAATAGGATATACAGGAATTATATTTAACGGATAAAAGTTACTTATTAGAGCAAAATATAAGCCAGTTTAATAGTAAATACAGAACTTTAACTTTGTTAAAATATATTATACTGAGATACGGATACAAGTTATAGACATGAAAATTGGGGAGTAAAACGATACTGTACATTTTTTGATTAACTGTAATCATTAAACATGAGATAAATTTTTTAATAAAAGCAACGTGTATATTTTGAACTGAGTTAGCATAGTTACCGTGTAGTTACTGTCCTTAGTTACCATAGTTACCATAGATACCCCTTTGATCTTATTATTATATTCTCTGGAACAAAACAACCAAACAAAGTCCACCATGCACACTTTAGTAAAAAGCTTCACATATAACGAAACTTTCTGGACAAATTTAGAATAAAAGTAGGTCATCGGACGTCGTTTTTGTCGATTTCGTAGTATGAGAGTGCGCACTCTATTGGATACCTGGAAACCGAAACTGAAACTCCCTTCACTCGAAACTTGCCAAAACTCCACCTTTGTTTAACAATTTTTTTTTGAATTACCGCAGTGATATGTTTTCGAACTTAAATGTGAAAAAAGCCTGTTTTGGCACATCCAATAATATCTAGTATAGAATATAAGCTGAAGTTGTAATTTGAGAACAGTGAGTTAACATCCAAATGCCATAGGATTAGATATTACTATTTGTATGTTATAGCCATGCTATAATAAGTATACTTCTATTAAATAGCGCGCAGATACATTGTTGCATTCCACTCCATGTATCTTGAATTTCAGTTTTACTAATGTTACACGCTGCTAAAATAACTTATTTGGAATTCCAATTGAAATCACTATGATCAAACAGAGAACGTCTGCAATGTGCTGTTTGGGAAAAATCAATAAATTTGCTTGAATATGTACTCAATTACTACAAATTGATAGGATATCTCTATTCAACTAGTAAAACCGAACTCAGCGGCTTTGAATTAATCGAAAATGACATTGTTTAAATTTGCCAAGACGAATCCATAACAATCAAAAAAGAAATAAGCAATTGTGATTGTCAGAAAAATGTTGCTTAGAAAATTCAAATAGATTAAGTTAATTAAGACTAGAATTTCGGTTTCGTTTTCTAGAGGAAGTGAGTTGGAATAAATCTTATCAAACTATATTTATTTTGAAAAAACATGTGAAATACTTTAATGCCTACCGGCTACTATTTGAACTACAGTCAATTAAATAAAAAATATTTGTAAATTATTAACCATGTAATACCAACAAAGTTTCTGATTATCCAAACTGCAACGTTGGAATATGAATACAGTACCCGTAAAATTAGTACCATAAATTTCTCAACTATATTTTCGCAAAAACAACTAATTATGTACTTTATGGGGTACAACACGGTGAAAGTGACTACTAAAATTATAGCTGTTGTCATTTGAAATATACTACTGTTCCGTCGTCAGTTCAAAATTATAAAAAAAAACTGTTAAGAAAACACTGGCCGGGAAAATGTAGATTTTCTAGCTTTGTCTCACATTTTAAAAGCATTCATCATATAAACTATTTCGACAACCAGTTTTGTTTCATTAGAAATATATAATACATAGATTGAGAATGGGTTTGTGAAGAATATCTCACATTGGTATCATTGAGATTACTAAAAACCTGTTCAAGTGTTCGAGCAACCATCGATTTGTTCTTATCTATAGTTGTTGACGATTTTGTCCATGCAAGATTATCTGGTAAAATATAAACATATCCAAGTTTCTTCGGAAACTTGTACAATATATACCTGAAATGAGACAGATAGATATTAGATCAAACGAAGTTCCCTTAAATGTATTCATATCATTATTAAGTGAAAAGCAGTCCAATGAAAATAGGAGAAACTTTGTTCTATTAACCCTTCGTCCGTGAAGGGGGGGAATACAAAAATTGTTTTCAAAGAAATTAAGTTTTTGATTGAACTATAAAACGTATGACCCAGATTTTTTTACTTAGTGGCTAAAATACTTTTATCTAACTAAAAAATATAACAAATATAATTTGGAATATTTTAACATAACAGAGAAAGTTGTGTTATTATTGATCTATTTTAAACCCACCTCCCTGCCCCCTGGGCTTTCTTACTTGGTGATGATGTTAGCGGCTAAAACTTGCAACATGAATAGAAAAAAATTGTTTATGGTAAATTATATATACTTGTAACTTGAATAATGAATTTGAATATTAAATTACCAGCAATTTAAAATAATACCTAATTAGCATTTATACTACTTATAGCTTATTAATATAAGTAGTATAATTACAAAAATATACAAAAATATTACAGATATCATTATCTGGAATCAAATGCAAACGAATTATGTCAATATATGTCAATTATATATTTTATATGTAAATATATGCCAATTATATATTATATATATATATGTCACTATTACGTCAATATATAACACATACAAAAAACACAAATGCCTATTTCATTACGTGCTACCGCCTTCAAATCAAATTGTACCCCACTAAAAATGTTTGGGTGTGCCTCTGGAGCTTTTGTTCTAACGTCTTTTGTTCCAACTAGATGATAATTTCGAGAAAATAGGGTCACACAATTTATCCGACATGGACATCGTGATTTGCCACCAATTGTTATTAAAATGTTGAAAAACCTGCAAAAAGGCACCGCTCGTCTCTTTCAAGGTGAGTTCAAAAGATAAAAAATGTATAGACAGTTTGCGGTATAAAGTCATTGATAAATATTTAAAAAAAATTAAATCGTAGTCCCGTCTTCCCCATCGAATCACTTACAACTATGGCGAACTATTTGTAATACGTCGAAATTATTTATAACATATATTAATTATATTTTCAATGACATTCAGGACGTGTTGGCGGCTCTCTGAAGTAGATCATTTGTTGGATTGTAATACGAAATGAAAATGAAATAATTTTTTTAATTTAAAATTATTTCTGTGTGTTTGTCAATACATGTGTATTTATTTTTAGTGGGGCTTTATGCAAATACAATCGGGAACTTAAGAAAACACTTTGAAGTTGAAATTGGAAAGGTATATTCTTGTATATTCCTGAAAATACGCTACTGGATTTATGCAGGTTAAATTATTATGACATGAGACAAAATGTAAATGTATGCTACTAGTTAACTATATTTGAAATAAGTCTGATGGCATTTCAATATTCATTTCCTATAGACTTCACACCAGTCAACCACCGATTTTATTCTATAAATCCTTGATGACTATGTTTCCAGATAAAAAAGTAAAGATCGACAAAACAATTTAAAAAATAAAGTAAGCATCATTAATTGAAGGTGTCACAAAAAATATAAAGAAAACAAGAAAAACAATTTATATAAAGAGACAAACAATATATGTAAACATTAAAGTAATTATAAAATAATAAACCAAAATTGTTGCTGTTTATTTACAATGTTTTATTTATTTATATTTAATATTATATTTGTTAATTAAACAAAGATGATTACATAATTAAATGAATAAAAATAATAAAAATATTTGAAATAATTACAAAACCATCAAAAGTAAATAAATAACAAAAGTTTAAGCATATTTAAATCCTTTGTTTCTAATAATCAAGAAATATTATTGAATATTGTTACATTTACGTAGAAAACAATAATAATTAGGAATGAATTTATTTCATGAAACTTTATTTAAAGATTTGTAAAAAACGAGAACTAACTGTTAAAAGTAAAAGTATTTTATAGTTTTCATAGAAATCTGCTGCCTTTAAACATTTTTATAATTACAAGTTAGTTAATTTTTTATGTATAAAGGAGAATGAAACGCATACTTCATCAATATTATAATATAGGAATTAAAGAAATTATACGATAGATTTTATAAGAATCATTACACTCTTCATTGAGTGACTAAATATATTAAATACATTATTATAATATACAAAAGTTAACTTACCTATAATATAGTATTTCAATTCAGAGCACTTTATTTTTATATATTCACAAATACATTAAACATGTTGCTCAGTTTACATCTCGACAAAATTGTATAATAATTAATTAATAAGAAATATATATATATATATATATATATATATATATATATATATATATATATATATAAGAGACATACATATTGTTTCAACTATAATTGTAACATATAGTTGCCAAAATTAAACTCACCAATCAACTGGTTGGCCCTCATCATTTTTACAAGTGTATGCTAACACCTCTTGCGAAAAACACAGGAATAAACATGTTGTCAAGAAAATCATGCTTTTGTAAAAACTGAAAACGATAATATAAGTATTTATTAATGTATAGTGCACAGTCATATAATTGCAGTCTGATAATTAAAGTAGTTAAGAACTTACTGTCATATATATAGTTATGATATTTAGTAAATTTCAATTAAATAAAAAAATATATCATAATTGAAATATATTATAAACAATGTAATCTAATAATTATGCAGAACTCATATTTAAATCATTGAAATTTTTTTAATGAAATAGTGACAATTTTCGTATAAACAAATTTATCCTATATATGGTTTAATATTCCTATAGTGAATATATACTGTCTATTTTTAAAACAACATTAAAAATTTGAATAAAAATAAAATTAAATTTCATTACATATTATTATATCGTATTTTAATTTAAAGTTTTGATATTATTGTATATTTGTCAAAGTTTCATAATCTTTAACATACAAAAATCTCCAGTTTTCATATATGTCTATTGGCAATTGTTTTAAAATAAAATTATTAACATTTATGTAAAAAAATAAAAATACATAGTATAAATAATTTCCTATTAATTTCAGTAAACTAACATGTTTAATAATTAAGATTATTATTGAAATTGTTAAGATATAGTATTGGTATGGGACTGTTAGAATGTTGGGAATTGCAATTAATTATGATATTGAAGCAGTTTGCAATGACTCATTTACTAAATGAAATTCATTTAAATTGCACAACTATAGACTTTTTAGACCTACATAATGATTAGCTTTATACATATTTAAGAAACTATAAGATTTAAATTGATTAATATTATAAGGAATTATTCAACAATATTAATAAAATAAATGGTTATTATTTAATTGTTCGAATTACAATACCATAAAAGATATTAGAAATTGTTTATGATAATTCTTAATATATATATATATATTTAATTTATCAATAAATATTAAGGAAAAAGCTTTAAAAACATATTTTTTTAGAAAATAAGACCAGTCTGTAATATTGCTAGGTATTTATTTATGGATATTTCGGAATATCTTCCATTCATTTTATTAAAAAAATACTATATCATAATATTTAATAGTTTTCATTTCTACAAATTAGAATGATCATAGCCTGTATTTTACAAAAAATAATTCCAGATTACATTTGAAAATGAAACTCAAATATTATTTAGAGTATAATAAATATTAGTAGTCCTTAATTTTTAAGATCATAATCCTTTTTAGATTGAGATTATTATTTTTCGTAACATATAACTTAATACCAACAATTTGTCAATATCACTGATGTCACCATAACCTTTCATTTTCAAATACTTCACTACAAAATCCAAAACCCCATAAACTTTGAGAAACTGTCCAGTATCATATTTTTAATTTTTATTACTTACATGTACATGCAAAGTTCCCCCTTCTGCTATTCTGAATATTATTTTAATATGTGGATTTTTAGCATTTCATGTTAAACATTAATATTCCATTAGTATTTAGTTATTATTATGTATAGGACTATTTTTTTTCTTATCAGGACTTTTTCTAGGAGGTCCAATTAAAAGTTTGAAACAGTTTGAAATTGGTTATTTGCAGCACATTCAAATTTATACTATGGTATGGTTATGCACTTCATTGTGTAATAAAATCATAGTAAACTAACTATAAATAGATATTAGATCAGATAATATCATGTATTAATATTCAACCATCTTTATTTGAGTTCATATAGGCAAATTAAGGCACATAGAAAAACAATAATCGTATTTCATACTACACCAAATTTTAATTATTTCACTCCATTAAAAAAGTTCATGTATAAAACAGTTATTGTATTATTTTTTTCTTAAACTCTATTATTTGTACAAAATACAACACTGATGTAAATATTTATATTCATACAGTGATTTTTTTTGTTGAATTAAATAGCATATTATATCTATTTGTACATATTAATCCAACATTATTTACATACTATCTTCGAGTATTTAATAACTGACTGACTGATTTAATTGAGATTGTTCTTAATTTTTTTTTAAATTTATTATATAATGTATCATAGATATTTGTATCTTTATTCGATGTGTATATAATAGAACATTTTCTTTTTTCAGTTACCTAATAAATAAAGTTAAAAGGTGAAAAAGAAATAATATAGATAGCAGGTAAATATTTTATAAAGTTTCAAATAAACTAAAAAATATTGTTGATTTGTTTAAAAATTATATTCAAATTTAAAATATTCAGTTAGTTCAGTCAGTTAAAAATAATTTATTATTTATCTAGATGTTTTGTAAACTATTAAATTTGTCTATATTGGATAAATGGTTTATAAACGATATCAATTTATAAACTATTGTTAACACATATTAATAATTATTTATTGTGTATGTTATCTGTTATGTAGTATACATTATGCAGCTATATTATATAATTTGTGCATATATATATTTAACATGAAATGATAATAACACAAAATATATGCGCCCATTTAGATTGTGGTCCCTCTCAATTGTAAGCCTGAATACTACTCGCATTGCAAATAATTAAATTATACAAGCATAATGTAGTTCAGTCGCACTGCAAATAGTGCCAATCCTCATGTCTAGAGCCTTGAAGTATATCCGCCGATAGAAATCTGTGACAGAAGAATGGTGTTCACCATCAGAATTACTTCCTCGTAGTGCTAAGGTATTTTTCTCCTTTTCGGCAAAAAAGGGTCTTTAACTACATCCAGTTGATGGTGTTTTCTCATAACATTTGTCCAAAACATATGAAAGAATTCATCATTTCGATATGATCATAATGTTTTGATAGTCATTTGGGAAACTTCCTGACCCCCGGCAAAAAACATATTTGTGCTTTGCAAGAATTTGCTTAGGTTGTCAAAATGACAAAGATTGAGATGTCCGAGCATATATCCAAATAAAAATTTTAATGAAACTATCAACATTGAGAAAACTGCAATTGTGCTCACATTTCTGCCTGTTTGACGTACTGCAGTGAATCATCATAAAGTTAAAGAAAAGTTTGAAAGTTTTACAAAATATTTTTCAGGGATTCCACTTGAAGCATCCATCTTGTTAGACAAAGAACACAAACACAGATGCATTTGGAAATAATTCATTATGAAGTTTCTGAAAAATGGAATTTCTTCTTGCATATTTTTTCAATAGTCTGGTTATTTCATTGGCAATTTCGACTGCTTCATTTATTTCTAGAATTGATTTAATTGTGTCACTGCAGGCTTCATTTAGTGAATGCTGAATCATTGTACAAAGAGAGCTTTCAGCTGAAGTTCAAGTATTCGTTTAGTTACTCCATTAGTTTGACCTTTCAACACTGACACTCCATCATAACATTGCCCATGCAATTTAGAAAACGAAAGATTGAATCTGGTGAATACGTCTTTTACTATTGTAACTGCAGTAGGCTTGCCTCACTATCATCTGTAACATACAACACCATAAAACCATAACTATCATGAATTATATGTTATCTCTTACCTAGGGGTGCAACATGACTAAAAAACAGCCATTATAACTGCAAGTGCCACAATGGCTACTCATGCCACTGAAATATTACATACAAACCAAATTGTATCAAATTATACTAATAACTTTTTTTTAATTGATAACATTAGATTCATTGAATGTATCAATAAGCCTTACATTTTTAATGTATATTGTCATAGATTAAATATTCATTTATACTAAAAGGAATTAAATTATCTATGATTCAATTTAATTTAAAAAATTGAAAATATATTTACTATTATTATTTATTCTATATGTACATAAAATATAATACAATGTCATATTATTAATTGCTGTGTTTATAACCCCATAATTTCGTGGGAAATAACCCAAGGTCTATATCCCCTGGGATACTTAAATAGCCAAAAGTCTATATCCCCTGTTTTTTGTTGTTGTAAACTTACCAAAACATATAGATAACTTTGAGAAAACTGGTTTAAACGAGGTTTTACCACTATACAGTTAGAATTATTATGGCTATGTACAAATAAAATATTCATTATTATTTTTATTCTTCTTATAAAATGTTTGTTATCTTATTATATAGAAGATTAATGTTAAAATGTAACTATTTTAAATATCATTACAATTACTATAACTTTCCCAATTGAATTATATAGATATATTAATTATAAATTTTGTGCACAATTTGCAAATCATACACATATATCCCCTGGAATCCTAGGAGATATAGATGTGGCCATTATTAATAATATTTAACAATCATACTTTAAAACTATATAATATAATAAATATATTAGTAGGTATTTCACTGCCTGTATTATTTATGAAAATACACCCCTCCCCATTTAAAAAAAATGAAGTAGTTAAATAAACAGTAAAAAGTAAGTCACAATAAATCAAATAATTTTGACAGATACTATTTAAGATTGTGACATATAGAATGATTAATAATATTATTGTCTAACTGTCTCAGTTTATTTACATTTTTTATAAATATGTTTAATCTATATATAATCAATTTAATAATTAAATCATGAAAAATAAACAATATTTTAAATGAAAAAACTTTAAAATTATTGAATTATGATAATGTATAAATTTATAAATATAAGTAAATTATGTACTATAATCAATCTAATTAAAATTGTTATTTAATTAATATAGAATATATTTAAAAAAGCATATAATTAAAATTAATTATCTATAATGTAATAAATATATCTTATATAAGCACCTTCTTTAATTAAAATGATAACTTTTGTATTTACTATAATAATAAATAATTATTAATATAATGGTAATAGTATACAGTAATAAAATAATAATTTATTATTGTGACTTTTATGTCTATTTAACTATTTTCACTGAAAAAAATGGGAGATGTGTTTCCATAATAGGTCTGGTATTCAATTACAAAAGTGTTGGAGGTTATTTATTTGGACTAACTGCATTATAGTGGTCTAAAATAAGGATGGCTTCAATATAGTATATGTTACCCCAGTAATGATATGTATATAATAAATTGATATTGTAGAATTTATATTTGAAGAAATAAAAGTAATTGAAGATATACAATATATCCAAACTTAATTAATTTTAAAGTTATAATATCATTATGAAAAATTAACTAACTGATGAAAATACAGCATTACTAAACCAAAACTAACTAAAATAAAAACTATTGCTAAATATGCACAAATTTAGACTGGATAAAACGGAATTGTTTTTATCTGATTACATATACTGCCAAATATTTTACATATTTAATTTTGTATAATAGTTATATACAAAAAAGGCATATTTTTTTTAGAAATATATTTATTTTACTGAATATATATTTTTAAATAAAAAAAGTAAAATATATTGGTATATGTTAATGTAATGGGATAAAAACAATTATATTTTTATCTCATCTAAATTTGTATATATTTAGCAATAGTTTTTGTTTTAGTAAGTTTTGATTTTTTTACCACTGTATTTTTATTAGGGAGTTCTTTTTTTCTTAGTGATATTATAACCTCAAAATTAATTATAAATTAATTTATTAAATATATAATTATGCCTTTGATTGCTTTCATTTATTCAGATATAAATTCTACTATATCAATTTATATATATATCATTACTGGAGCAATGTATACTATATTGAAGCCATAATTATTTTAGACTTCTATAATGCAGTTAGCCCATTTATTTTACCAAAATAACACAATAAGTTTAAAATTTATAAAACAATTATTTAAAATTGATTTATTTATTGACTTTGTATTAGTATCTCTTTATTGTGTATCTTTGGCTTTTGGCAAAAATATGTCTGACACATTTGTATAAAGAACCTTTTATTTTGTATTTATTTACTAAGTACATACAGAGACCTTTAAAGCATAAAACTAAAAGCACATGATCCCCTAACAAATATATATAATTAAATAGTGAAATGAAACACCACTCTTTACTGATTATACTTTTAAAGAAAATTTTATGTTAGTATATCATTATAAATATAACTATACATTATGAGAAAAAAATCTTTTAATTGTACCACAATGCAAATAAAAATTAGCCGTGCAATTTGCGAATAGATTTTACGTATACGGTCAGTATCTACACAAAAATATCATTTAAATATGTGCGTATTTAGTAAGTCCAATTAATTGAATAATTAAAACAACGTATTAAATAAACTATTACAGTTTAGAAAATGATATATTTCGAAAAATATATATTAGCAATAGATAATTACTAATGAGTAAAAATTATATAAATATTATTTAAAATAATTAAATTAATATGAATATCTGTATTTTTTATATTTAACGTTGCACAAATATGTTTTTAAATATATTATATATTATTCTTCTGACATTACGATTATAAAAAATGTATACAGAATATCTTTATGCAGTTACACAATCTAGTTTTATCCCTATTTAAATAGATCCGTTAATTATAGAATACCACCATTAGACTATTAAATGACAGCTATATTCTACAAAAATTTTAATTTAAACTATTTTAATAATACTATAGTATATTTTTAATTTATATCATTTTAATTTATAGTATTGATTTTTTGAATGTTTTTAGATTATCTGTTTACCTATTACATGTATTATCACAGAGATCAGGGTCCTGTTTCATAAACAACAAATCTACAATTTGCAGAAGCTACATATTTATGTTATATAGACAACAAATTTATGTTTGTAGAAAACACCCCAAGCGTTTAATTCAGTATCCACAAATCGAGGTTATTGATCAAGCAGTAATGAAGGTCAATTATTGCGAATGCTTATGTCAGATAGACATAACTAAAGAAAACATAATGTATTCGATAGGTAAGTTGCGAAATGTGCCGACCTATTTTATATTGAATATGATAGGAGCAATATAATATACTGAGAACAAATTTTCATTGCGTAAACTCATGAATAATAAAAGAAATTAGGTTGGATAATTATTATTCAATAAAATTATATTTATTTACATACGCTTGAATGACCTAAATTAATTTTTAGAATTGGACTGACTGAATGGATAACCCCTCTGAATAACTGGTCCATTCAAGGTTCACAATGATACGCAGACTGAAACCTCAATAAAAAGTTATGAAATGACTTCACGCTGTTTAGAAAAATTGTTATCCCCCTTGTCACAAATTTAGGGACTCATATCCTAAATTATGTCACATTTTGACAACTCCCCTGTTCGTAAATAAAATGTTATATTTTTATAACCGCATGTCTTATTTGGAAAGTAGCAAATAAATCAGAAAATGTTGTATTCTTTCAATTGAAAACTATACTGCCAAGATCAGCTAATTTTATCTACATGATCTATATTTTAGATTCAGGGTTCTCGTCGCTTGGTCAAGATACTTTGGACTAATAACAACATTTAATTTGAAACAGTATCGAACGCATTATTTTTATTGAAAATCAAAAGCGATAAATATTCAGATGCATCATATATACCCGAATCAGCTTTGATGGATTTTGTGGTGCGCACCACCAAACTGAAGAAATACTGAATCCACTGATCAAATGAATTAGCTGATTCCAAATGTCGGTTTTGAGTAGGAATTACATATTTACGTTATGCTACAAATCGCGCCTTAATTTACATGCGTGACAACAAATGTCAATTAAATATTGCCTAAGTTTATAATCAATATGACCAAATTAAAGACTTCAGATTTATTCGCACATTTATCTGGTACACACAGTACTGTTTATTGCTTGGTAGAATCCGTAAAGCGAAAACTTTTAAACTTTTTAACCAACTAAGTCACCAAAAGTTCAGCATATTATTTACATAATGTCTTTAATTCAATGATATAGTAAGCATACAAAAGTATACAAAAAAATACATACAACAATATGCATACAAAAAGTATCATCGTGTATAAAAAAAACCTCACATAATTTAAAAAAATGAAGTTATTAAATACAAAACAATTAGACTAATAAAGCTTTTAGACCGTAAATGCTCAAGGTTCACCCGCACATAATAATTCTTAAGTGGCGATCACAGAGATTACCGAATAGCTACATCTGTTGAGTCCATGATAAAAGTCAGTTCCCAGTAAAAAGTATTGCATATTTCAATATACAATTTCGTTCACCTTATGACAGATGGAGCAAATATGGGATCAGGGAATGTGCTCTCTCTAACTGATGTTTGTGATGTACTGATATTCAATAGTTATAAAGGAATACAGAAATCATTGTCAACAGTGATCGATATAATGGCAACACAGAAATCATTGTCAACAGTGATCGATATAATGGCAGCACAGAGATCATTGTCAACAGTGATCGATATAATGGCAGCACAGAAATCATTGTCAACAGTGATCGATATAATGGCAGCACAGAAATCATTGTCAACAGTGATCGATATAATGGCAGTGTTCACTAGAAAATACTGATCTCAAAGTAAAATGTCTCAAATGTTTATATATCAAAGACGTATGTATGTAATTATATCATAAATATCATAGTCAAAGATTATTTTATTTGAAAGTTAAGAAAAGCTTAATATTAACTACCAAAATGTTTCGATCAATAAATATCTTTTAATATGGGTGCTGAGATTTCTGGGACATCAATCGTCACTAAAATAACAATTAGGCCACTATTGAAAACATTATTCTTATTATATAATAAACATGTCATTGTAAGGTGTTATTTCAAAATAATTAATGACAAGCTGTCAATAATCTTCTGTTCATACTGTTTTATAATCAATATATACAAAGTGACAGACTTATGTAATCTATGAAATAACATTTCAAACTAAACACAAAATAGTATACAGTGCTTAGGTTTTTAAAAACATAGTTAGTTTATAAACACGTTTCTCTGCAAAACTAACACACAAAATGGCGTCCAACATGTAAATAAATAACTGCTAAAACAATACAAATACATAAACCCAATCATCTTCTTTGATACACACACACACAGACACACACCTATCATGGCTCATCAGGGCAGAACACGAGTCTCAATCGTCGCTCATCATCGTCGTCCAGAGCAGAATAGGCTTCCACATCCCTAGCCACAGGAAAGGGGCCCATCGACTCCGGAACAACCGAGAATTCTTCCTCTGCTTCATTCGATGAAGGGGAATCCAATCTGTCTCTGAAGGGAGATAACAGGATCATATAGAGAGAAGAATTGGGATCATATGGAGAAAATAATAGGATCATAGAGAGAGAAGAATTGAGATCATAGAGAGAGAAGAATTGGGATCATAGAGAGAGAAGAATTGGGATCATAGAGAGAGAAGAATTAGGATCATATAGAGAGAAGAATTGGGATCATATAGAGAGAAGAATTGGGATCATAGAGAGAGAAGAATTGGGATCATATAGAGAGAAGAATTGGGATCATATAGAGAGAAGAATTGGGATCATATAGAGAGAAGAATTGGGATCACATAGAGAGAAGGATGAATCAATATGGAGATCATATTATACCTGACAATGTTCTTGAGAGCCATTAGAATGGGGATCTTCTTGATCGGGGGAGCGCAGGGATAGTTCTGCTCCTTGATGTGGAGATCGACGGAGCCAACGATCCTCTGAAGGAAATTAATTCGTGATTGAGGCGTCTTTGAGTTAGAGGTGGGGTTCTTAAGATCCAGACCTGCTCCGGTGATGAGAACAGTGTGGTATCTTTAGTAACAAAGTCGATAATTTGAATATAAATTGATAATATTATTAGACAATTGCCAACTGTACCCTGGAAAATAAAAATTATAGAGGTTCCTATAGGTATATAGGAATATATATAGGTACATATGTATATATATATATATATGTCAACTGAAAAAGCGAGGTTATATTATCACAGTTTATTTATATTCTTGTATGCATTTCAGAGTAAATATAAACCACCTTCAATCAAAAAATATACAAGAGTAAACACGTATATCCTTCATTATTGGGCCACAGAAAGTACAACATTTAGATTGGACTATCCCGGAAAACAAGTCTGGGGCTACTTTGGCTATGGCACAGTGAAATTGGTTAAATGATCCATATTAAACTTAATTCACATTTTGTACTGCAGAGATGCAATCTCTCTATATTTAGAAACAGATTGTATTTTTTTATAGTTATAAAATATAATCGCACATAGGCCCCATATATTTAATGATATCAAGGTGTTAGAATCCATTAATTATCATCTATTAAGTATTTTATTCTTGTAAATAATAATCGAAATAGACGTTTTCAAAATACTTTTGACACTAATTTGTACTGCATTTCCGCCCAATTTACGACAACGACAAATCATCTCATGTATAATCATACATATATTATATGTTCGTTATAAAACGATCTATTCGATTAATTGGTTTCTATATTACTATATTCATTAGGAAACCTAATAGTAACTAATAAAAAACGTATAAATTTAGAAAAAGATAAAATGCAAAAAAACAGCTGATTTCTTTTTGCCAACAAACTCATATACGTGCACTGATTGGTTAATTTTTAACGCAATATGCGTAGTATTGATTATTTCGTCGATTTCAAGTATTTAAGCATCCTTATAATAGCCATAGCATATCTAATGTTTATATTGAAATTTGTGTTAAAACTTTAACAATAGGATGAAAGACAGGGAGGGTGTACTAATAAAAAAACGTCCTCTGACAATATAATTTGACCTCAAAAATCCAAAAGGCTCTCTCAAATTCAATACAAAATCTCAAGAGCTCTCAGAAACAGTGCGCGAACTGTGAACATTTGTTAGGAACAATTCTTATATTATACATCTGAAGATTTCTTTTTGTATAGCAAAAGCTGTAACTGAATGAGACACATTGTTTTAAATATATTTCAATAGATCATGCGTTAATTCATGATAGGTCATGATTAATTCATTACTATTTTATATAAATATTTACGCAAATTATGTAATGTTATTGCATTATAATTAATTAAGGATCATTCTTTTCGTAATTATTTCAAAATTTATTAAAATAATTAATTGCTGTTAAAGGAATTGTTTTGCAGTAATATACATAATATATTAAATATTAACCCTTCGTACGTGGACATACTTTGTAGGGTTTGCAACGTGGAGGGAGGGAAACCCTCCTGGAAAACCAAACTTCTTAACATCCGATTAAGCTGAAATTTGGTATACATATACCTCCTAAAGACTTGTCAAGCGATTTTAATTTTCAAAAAAATTAAATGATTGGTATAATTTTTATGACCTGATTACGTCATAAACTCCAGTTAGGAAAACTATAGGAAAATAACCATAATTATATGCTATATATTGACCAATAAATGCTATAACTTTTTTTCAATGCAACCAATTGACTTGATTCTTTTTGCATCTGATTCCAGATCACAAGATCTATATTTTTTAATAAATTTTTATAATTATACTACTTATACAAATAAGCTATAAGTAGTATAAATGTTATTTGAGTATTATTTTAAATTGCTCTTCAAGTTAAATTGATTTAATTTACAATAAACTAATTTTTTCTATTATTTTTGCAAGTTTTAGCTCTTAATATTATCGGCAAGTGTGAAAACCAAAGGGGAATAACATTGTTCAATAATAACACAATTTTTTCTGGTATGTAAAAAATTCGAAATAATATTTGTTATATTTTATATTTAGATGAAAGTATTTGAGTAAAAAAATCAAAGTCATACATTATATCGTTCAATCAAAAAATTAATTTCTTTGAAAAAAGGCATGCCTTCTTCCCCCCCACCCCCTCCACGTACGAAGGGTTTATAAATAATTAATTAAGTTAAAATATAATTTATATCAAACTTTTAATTTTAATTGTGAAATATTAAACAAACAAAAAATATTCTAGATTCTTTAAAACAATATATGATTATATATAAACTTAAAAAATGTATAAATGAATAGCTGCAAAAAATTTAAATGATTTCTATAAAAAATCTTTTAGCGTATAAGATAAATATATCTTTCTGTATAGGCTTATATCAAAAACTTACCTCTTCATTTAATCTGACGAGTTCCGTTGAAGCTTCTTCTGTAGAAAGTGCACTTTGGAACAGTTTTAATTCTGTGAGACAAAACAGTTCACATAATAATGATAAACAAATATTTGCAGCGCATAAAAGTAGTAGGAGAGTGGTCGATTCTAGATCGCCCCCTCCCCCAAAACAATTGTAAAAAAATTTTGAATGCACTTTGAATGCTTACCCAGATCCCGACTGTTCAGTACACATCTAGCTTAGTACAAATAGAGACACTGTTACAACTAGAATTCATTCTGCTTCCTGCTCTTACCACGAACGCCGTACTTGTCTAAACTTGCCAATTCACAATTTTATATAATGTCAAACCCCCCCTTACCAAGGACATTCTGAACACCAAAAATAAGATAAACATTGTCTCTGGATATATCAATTTGAACCTGTTTGTTCTATTATGATTATTAATATCATTAGTCCATAAAATTAAATATTATTTGTAAAATCTAAAATTATTTGAACATTTTAAAGTAAATAAAGAACGATTTTTATGAATACAAAAAATATTGTTTTGTTTTAGTATATTGAAATAAATCAGTATAGAGGAAAACAAAAATATATAACAATGTAATACAGAAGAAAATAAAACTCATTGTGTATAGTTTGAGATGAAAATTTACTTAAACATTTTCGTTAAATATTATTGAAGCATTTGTTCACCAAAATCATTAAGTGAGTTATTAATTCATTTATAAAAATTATCAGTACTAACATCACTAAGCGAGTTAATAATTGAGTCCAAATCATCACGCAATTTTTTTGTAAAAAATAAACCAAAAGAGTTTGATACTCTCTCGTAGAGCTGAATTATAGTCGACAAAAGGAGTATCTTTTTCAATTTTTTCGATGACTTCTTCAATATTTTCCATTGTAACGTTATTTTTCATATCATTAAATAGTTCAACATATTTTATCATTTTGTCTTAAACTTTCTGTTTCTAATCATTCAAGGTTATTTTCCCCTCTAGGCTTTTCTGTATTTCCTCCATAATTGTAGTCAGAAGCGTCGATTCTCCTCCTCGTCCTCGATCGATTTTATTGATGTCTCTGAATAAATTGAGTTTGTTTCCTTGTTCCACATTCTGTGTTGATTGATATTTATGCAATATGGCTACTGTGGGTATTTCGTTTCATTGGTATCTATGCTGAATTATTTCTAATTGTCTTTTCAGTTTAGTAGGTAGTCAATTTCTAGAGGAATATTTCCGTAGTAGTAAACCCCTTTCGCGTTAAATGGTAGAAGAGTCGGTAACAATAAATCTTTGTATCAAAGTAAGCTCTCATGCGTTAAACAGTACCTAATGTACACGAAATGTGCATGAATTCTAATAATAGCCTTGCTACATATAGGGTAGTTATTCTTCATGATTGAAACTTCAACAGACATATGTTTTGTTTATAAATTGTCTTGATGGTTGTATTTACTGTTGGATTCGTTCTATATCGTCTTTGAAATTTCCGTTTGGTTATAAGTGAATTTTCACATAATAATCATGAAATTTATTTACTGTGCATATATTTTCCATTAATTTAGATGGTCTGCCATTTAGTTCATTTGTAATATATGTAATATTTTATAACATGTTAGGCAAATTTTTTGTTTTGTCCAGAATGTAATGTCCTTTTGTAAAATGGTTTGGTTATACAAAACGTACAATTTGAATAATTTTATTTTTTAATATTTTTAAAAGTATTATAAAGTAAGTATTAAGTAAAATAAATAATTATTAAATGTTCCTTGGATTAATAAAATATTTTTTTTAAATTATAGATGGTCTATTGCTTTGTCTGTTTGTTCAATAATATTGTCTTAATTATTAATTATTTTCTATTGGTAATATATGTGAATTTTTACCTAATTATCATTAAATTTATTTATGGTGTGTGTGTTTTTCACATGGTCCGCCATTTAGTTCATTTACAATATATGTTATATTTATTACATGTTAGGCAAATATATATTATTTTTGTTGTTCAGAATGTAATTTTGATAAACTGTTTGGTTATACAAAACGTACAATTTGAATATTATTACTTTTTAAAATATTTTTATATGTCGTTTGATAAAATAAATATTATTAAACGTTCTTTGGGTTAATAAAAATTTTTTTAATTATAGATGGTCACTTGCAGTGTCTGTTTTGTTCTGTATTGTCTTAATTATTTCCGATTGGTCATATAAGTGAATTTTTACCTAATTATCATGAAATTTAATTTTTCCACTAAGCTGGAGTGCACTGAAGTGAACAGTCAGAATCTGGGTCAACATGCAAAGTGCATTCAAATTAAAATATATTTACTTGCGGGGAGGGGTGGTGATCCAGAGTCGACAATCCTCCTACTACTCATAAACTAGTTAAGAAACATAAAATAAATTTATAAGAAACTCTATTATGTTATTAGATTTAATAAAAATAGATTTCAATTAAATATACAATTTTTTATTCGAAATATCTTCAATAATTTGTTAAACAATTCACGATATATTCAGTTTATATTAAGAAAGTATAATATGATTAATATATTGTAATTGTGTACGAAAACTATATATATTGCGTAGCAAGTATTGAACAATTACCAGATTAAGCCTTAAGTGTTTTTTAATTATTTTTTTAATTATTATTTAATAGTAACACATTAAATATGGAAAAGGTTTTAGAAATTAGATTCCACTGATAAATAAATTTCCACGGTTTTGAGAATCTTATAATTTAGTAGAAATTTGAAATGATACAGCTATGATCCAAGTCAAATAGCCACCTAAATATTCGACAAACAAAGATGCTAACTAGAAATGGAATAAATTCCTCCATGTTCTGAGACATCTAACTCATGTTATAGGTATTCTAACGATTGACCGCTTATATTTGTTATATATTTATTATCTGTATAAAAAGCAGAAGAGTACCACATACTTATAGAATAACTAATACCACACATTAAAAATAAAGCAGCTTAACAAAGACTTACAAATATATGATGTAAAAAACGTTTACAACAAATTTAAAAGTAATTAACTAATCTACCCATAACATGTTTTTAAAAGTTATATGTCAAACCTTATTTAAAAACACGGTCATCAAATAAATAAAAAGTGTTATACTACCTCCTTCATGCCGTCGGACATCCTTTGTTTCTAGCTGCAATTTGCCTTGAAGTTCTCTAATTTTTGAGTCCATCTCTCGCAATTCAACTTCGTTTATATCAGGAAGTTTAAACTAATAAAATAAACGTTAACAAAAATATCTCAAAATAAATAGTAAGATTAAAGTACCATAATCATATTTTATGGAAAAGAAATATTTCACCTGGTCATAAACATAAACTTTCTGCTTGCCATAAAGTTTTTCTTTAACTATACCTTCTTCAACCAATAAATCTAAGGCTTTTAAAACTGCCTGAAAATACATGAAGACATGAATTAATGTAGCATTTTCTACACCACTAAAATAATAAATATATATTAGATCACTTACTAATTATTGATATTATAAATGCTTTAAAAATTAATTAAAAATACAAACCGTTTTTCCAACTTGCTTGTGAAGATTATTAAAAACATCTATGGCACTGTATGGTCGGTTTTGTCTCTTAAGATAGTCGGTAACCAATTCTAAAACGATACAAACATTGTTAACAATATATACAAAAATAAAATTTTAATATCCATTTTATTAGTAAGTAAAAATTGCATGGTAAAAATCAGACTTGTAAAAGGTTATTTGTTGTAATTACATTATACATTTTAAAATTATTATTATATCTTTTTACAACTCACTAAATTAAAGCAGGACAATTTTAATTATTTTTATGTTGAAAAAAAGCTTCAGACTATGACTGATAGTAAAGTTCGCAGTTTTCTTAAATAATTTTCACATAAACAATTCCAACAATTAACAACAATTTCTATATTTTACTACATGCATATCTCAAAGGAAAAATATTCTGAAAATTCAAAATTCACTAATGACAAAATATTTTATAACAGTTTTCTAACAGTTTTCTGCTTTGAACCTTTTTATAATATATCTATCAATTCTTTAAATATACAACACTCTATCTCCTGGCCATCAGATACTT